>JABYQE010000172.1:0-56386 GCA_022376435.1 Amylocystis lapponica
GATGGCGTAGGAGGTCGCGGCGAGAGAGAAACATTGTTCAACCTGAGGATAATGAGATCCGGGCTGCGGATCGCCCATATAAGATGCACCCACTCTTTGCCTCAGGAGTTCGTACGAGCAGGTTCGGGTCGAGCTGAAGGTGATTCTCTTCTGCAGGCCGTCATAGCTGCATTTGACGACGAGGGCCTTGTCAGGTCGCGTTTCTGTCGGGTCGAAATCTGACGCAGCGTAGTCAGAGAACGACATCAATAGCCAGGTCAAGTCCTGGTGCTATGTAAGCAAGTGAGCCTGCGCATAAGGCCAACTCTGGCTGCGGAGGGTGGCAGTACATGTCAAGATCTGCTTACAATTTAACCTCGCCTCCCGCGCCTTCGCCTGCCTATGTCCGAGGGATTGAGATTCCAGACCAACTGGATGTTATGGCAAAATGCTGCTGTATGCACACAGGAGTTCGGATTTTTCAGCCAAGTACAAGTCTCACGAAGGAACTGTAGTAGCGGGCCCGAGTCGAGTCGGAAAGGCAAGCACCGATTACATCGCTTTTAATTGCGAACTTATCCGTGCTATTTATATAAAGTGACTCTGAATTGCCAGGAGCCCTCACTCAGTAATACAAGCAGTTGACATTCAGACGACTGAAATAACAGAGTTGGATGAGAGGAAGAAGTACCAGAGTATACTACATGCTGCGAAAGCCGTGCCATCGTCACTATCCCTTTTTGAAACCTGAATGTTTTCTGCGATGAGCATATCTCGGTGTCAAAATATAGAATACTCACCCAAACGACGCCGCTCGTAGAAGAGGTCTGTTCGACTAGCACCAAGATTGACGATCTTCGGACAACCGTCACGGTCTTTTTCTAACCTCGTGCACTCTGCACAATAGTATGCGTCGGAAATCCCTAGTAAAGATACATGAGTGAAATGGAGCTGCTAGAATGTTGGATGAGACATACCGGGCGAGCCGCAAATGATGCATCTCCCTCCGTAAGTACCAAAATTGCATTCATCACAGATGCGCACTAGCGTTTCTGGGCGTACGTAGGAATCACAGACAGGGCTGTCAGAGATAATAACCTCAGAGAGACTCTCGCCATGAGTCTAGGTAGAATGCATACCATTTACCGTCGCACTTCTCACACAACCGTCCGATTGCTGATGCAGTCCCGTGTATTCAGTACCAACTCGAACACCGGAATAACAGCCTACTCACCAATGCCAGGCTGACGCCTACACATAATCAGATCTGCAGAGCGTTAGCATTTTCATAGGTGAGCAAGATGGCAAAACCCATACTCACCCGGATGATGCTTAGACATGGTGGTTGCAAGTCAAGTAACAAATGCCTCAGCAGCGTCCACAGACGCTCGTCCTACTCCGTCAGATTGCTTTGTCATCGAGCTATCCACGTGACCTTTCACCAAGGGGTCGGGAAAATCCCGTCCCGAGCGCGAAGAATTACTCTTAAGTGGTGTTGGCCCATGCATGGGGTGAAGAATGTTATCTAAACAATCACAAACGGCCCACTCGCATCTGAATCTTTTCGTTCACAATACACTACGTCAGTACAAAATTCTAATGATTGCTCTACATCGCCACGACCTTGCAACTTTCAATGGTGGAACAACCTCAGCGTCGTATGCGCAAAGACGATACCATGCTCGTCCGCCGCAGCCACACACTCCCCGTCCATCACGCTCCCGCTCGGCGCAGCCAAGTACCGCACCCCGCTCCTCCGCGCCCGATGGACATTGTCCGGGAACGGGAAGAACGCGTCGCTCGAGCACGCGACGCCATCGAGCTGCGCCGCGTGCGCCGCGCGCTCCTCCGCACTGAGCGCACGCGGGACCTCCGCGAAGAGGCCCTCCCACTGCGCGCGCTCGCTGCCCTCGAGCACCTCGCCGCCGACAAAGAGGTCGATCGCGTTCGCCTTCTCCGCGCGCTTCACGCCCTTCTTGAATGGCAGCGCGAGCACGCGGGGGTGGTGCCGCAACCACCACAGGTCCGCCTTCGTTCCCGCGAGGCGCGTGCAGTGGATGCGCGACTGCTGGCCAGCGCCGATGCCGATGATCGCGCCCCGGTATGCGTAGGCGACGCTGTTCGACTGTGTGTACTTGAGTGCGAGCGTGGCGACGACCAGGTCAATGAGCGCCTGTGCCGGGAGCTGCGAGAGGTGATCGGGAGGTGGTCCTAAAAAATGATGGAGGCAGGATTTGCGTACCGTTTTGTTCGCAGTAACGATATTTTGGAATAGCTCTGCGCTGATTTTGGCGTTGTTGCGTTTCTGCTGCATGTGGATGCCGTATACCTGCCGTGTCTCGATCTCTGCTGGCTGATATGAAGGGTCGATCTAGACGAGCATTAAAGCGCCACTCGCTCGGGTCTTGAGATAGCCTACCTGTAGAACACAGTATTTTCCGCCCTTCTTTTTTGCGAGAACGTCAAGAGCCTCGGGTGAATATCCTGGTGCAATGATCCCGTCAGAAACCTCGCGAGAGATGATACGTGCAGTGGCGAGGTCGCAAGGCGCCGAAAGGGCAATGAAATCTCCGAACGACGACATGCGGTCCGCACCTGTGGAATCTGGTCAGCAAAACAGATTGCAAGGTGTATCGTATTATGCAGCATACCCCGAGCACGGGCATAGGCACAAGCGAGTGGGGTGAGGGGCTCCTTGAGATCGTCGACACCATACACCTTTTTCTCCGTCTCGTCTAGCGCGACGCCCACGGCGGCGCCTGCGGGAGAGACGTGCTTGAAGGATGCGGCGGCCGGGAAACCCAGGGCCTCCTGGAGCTCCTTGACGAGGGCCCATGAGTTCAGCGCATCCAGGAGATTGATGTATCCGGGTGAACCGCAAAGAGCTGTAGATTATTGAGTAAAAATGAAAACATTACAACGGAAGTGAAATGCGCACCTTTGAAAGGAAGCTCGCCTTCAGTTACAAAGGCCTGGGCTGGCTTTTGGTGGGGGTTGGCACCATACCGCAGCGCGATTCGCTGTATGGACCCGGCAAGTTTTTCCGGGGGCAGATCAGCAGAGGCGTATTGCTCTCTGAAGTATCCACTAATAGCATCGTCGTAGCTGGCGGTCATCTCGAATGCCTTCAGCGCGAGCTTGCTGCGGAACGACGGCGTAACATCTCCTTTTCCCTCCTTCCACGCCTGCAAGAACTCCTTGTAGTCTGTGGGATCAGACAGTACGGAGACACGTGCGTGGTTCTTTGCAGCAGCACGGAGGAGCGTCACGCCACCGATATCAATCTCTTCGACAGCATCCGCGAGAGTGCAGTTCGGCTGTGCGATGGTAGACGTGAACGGGTACAAATTGCAGACGACGATGGAGATCGGCGAGATGGACTGCGCCTTCAGATCTTCCTCGTCGGAGGGAATGGATCGCGCGAGAATACCTGCAGCACCGCCCGTATTAAACCATGCAGCCGTACGCTTTGGTCAGTGCGTACCTCCATGGACGGCGGGGTGTAAAGTCTTCACTCTACCACCCAGCATCTCCGGAGCTTTTGTGATGTCGGAGACATCTCTGCGTGATTCATCGGTGGAATGACATGGTCAAAACGCCATTGCGACGTACTCGATCGGGATGCCCGCCTCTCTGATTTTCTTCGCGGTGCCTCCTGATCCCAACAAACGCACACCTGCCTCGTGCAAGCCACTCGCGAAGTCGATTAGATTGGCTTTGTCGTACACGGACAGTAGCGCTGATCAGCAGATGAGTGTCACCGCGCAGGTGTACTGGATCATGGCGCACCGATGGGTGTCGACATGGCGGACGGAAGAGCAAGAGGATGGATCGGGCTAACGCCATTTACAATTTTTTGGACAGATATCGATCAGAAACTCTGCTATCCTTAAGATATACCCAGCTGTGTACTTAGACTTGTGTTTGATGTTGCCTCTGAATAAACGGGTGCGGGAAGGGCATACGAAAGCCACGCAATATAAATAATATAAGACTGGCGCCCTACAAAGCAATGCTAGCTATTGCCGGAACCACTGTTAATGTTTCTGGCACGCTCAGCAGCCAGATCATCTCCCCACTGCTTTACCTCTGGATGTCTGATCGACGGGAGGCTGCTGTCGAAGAATGGCTGGAGGGTCTGCATCGAGTGATTGCGCTCGTACTCGAAGGCTATGGCAAGATACGGTTAGAGGGCGGCGAGAGAGCATTCATACAGCAGCCCTGACCTTGCGACGCCATTTCGAACCTATCTAAATCTGTAAAGGTTGCGTCTCAGCATACGTCTCGGGAAATAAAATTACATGAGAAGATATCTGCGAACTACATACCTTTCACGAATCGTGCTTCGTTGCTTTCTCCATCCTCGTATTCCTGTGTCATGAAACCTGTTTGTATGCATGACCAGGTGGTTGGCATTGCACTCACCTTCCACAAAACTTCTATCCGTTGAGCAGCTGGGCTGTTATGTAGCATCTCGTGCACAAAATTGTGCATCGCTTCCTGCACAGGGTCAACAATTAGTTGTTACGTCTGATTTGAAGACGAATGAGGGGCACAGCCTACTTACTGCTTCCAATCGTCGTTTCTCCGCCTTCGAGATACCTTCACGTGGAGCAATATCACCCACTTCTCCCGAAATCGCAAGTCAACTCAATGGTCGTTAAGGAAGTCCAATATGGTGGAAAACAACCTTGTGCTTCGGCAAGATCATGTACTAGACACATCATAACGCACCTGGGATTTGTAGTATCAGAAACAATACTCGGCACGACAGCGAGCTCACTTTGAAACGTCAAGGTCACGGTCAGCACTGCACATCGCGAGTATTGCCATCCTGTACATATGATCCGATATACTGTGGTAATATCAGTATGCGTGCCTGATACTATGCAATCGAGTATAAGTGCAAACCGACATGAGGTTATCACAAGCCTGTTTGCACGTATACTCGACTACGCATTCCTTGAAACAGAGGAGTATACACCTTTCGGGGCCAGGAACCTAATACAACTTGAGGTGAACTCAGCGGTATACGCAACCAAGACACACCTTATGGTCGACCCATCCTGTACGTTTTTGAGTCTATGTCAAGTGCGTTAATCTAGTCAACGATATACACGCCATATCGCTACGAGTCACCTTGAGTCTCTCCAGAACGTGGAAAAATGCAAGCCTGTCTAGGGAGGCATCTCCACGGGAGACGTACAGTGGTGGAAAGACACGTTTCGGGACGTGTATAAAGTCGTCGGATTCTGCCATTGTATCCGATGCACAGCGTAGTTGACTGAAGTGCAGAAACAAGAGACGGTAAGTACTGGTGAGGTGTGGAGCTTTCAGGCGGCGAAACATCACGTGCTTAGGACAGCTCTCCGAGGCCGGCGTCTGTCATTGTAAATCCGACCCAATTGCCTTGAACCTGAACGACCACCTCGACCGCCTCCAATCATCAACGCCTATCTTTCAGCTTCCAACAGATTGTGGATACTATAATACGTCGTGCGGAAGAGTAGGAATCGACAGTAATTGAAAGAGCATTTCTTCCATGCAGGAGGAGCAAGGTACATTTTATCATACAGCCTAGTGTTGCAGCGTTGACTTGTTTCTGGCCAGACACATGCCGAATATGCAGTGCGCCAGCAGAACCCGACCAACCTTTGTTTTATCCGTGCAAATGTTCTGGCACCATACGGTATATTCATCAGGACTGGTGAGTCTCCCGACATGCGCCGTCGAGACAGTACGATTGCTTACCGCGAGTCAAGCTTGACGACATGGCTCGCTCATAGCAAGAAGAAGACGTGCGATGTCTGCAAGCATCCCTACTCCTTCACGAAAGGTGAGTTTGTCCTGGTGTCATGTTCCTGATATTAAGCGTGCGGTATCAGTGTATGCGACCGATATGCCAGAGAGGCTGCCTCCCGTGTTGCTTATCCGACAATTATCACGGCAGATGGTATCAGCGGTACTGTTCAGCCTCAGAGCAGTAATGGTGGGAATCGTCTGGCTGGCTGTCCTTCCCTTGGCAACTATCTGGACGTGGAGGATGTATTTCATGATGGGGCACTCGACGTGCGTCTTGCGATATCTATATAGACTGCCTTCCCCACTAACATCATTTTCCAGTGCATGGTGGATAAGTAATCGTCCCCGAATATCCTCAGAATCATCACTCCACACTGCATCATCGTCAAATGACAGCACTGTTTCTGCCGCACGACTAAACACAACATCACCTTCACCTGTACTTTCACACCCCTCAATTCGCACCATCTCCGCAGATATCGTATCAGGACAGATCATCGCGTCCCTGATCGTGCTTGCATTTGTCGCCATATTCCTCCTTCGCGAGTGGATCTCTCAGAATGCACGTCCGGGCATCTTCGAAGACGCCGACGTCCCTCCAGAAGCCCCAGAGCAGCAAGCTCCAGCCCCCGTCCCACCCCAGCAACCTCCGGCATTGCAGGAAGTAGTGCGTCCACGCGCGCCAGTGATTCCTGCAGAGGCGCTCAGAGCGCGCGGCCTGCGCCACACAAGACTGGAAGAGCGCAGAGCGCAGCGAGCTGCGGAACGACCAGCGCCTTGGCAGGTCAATGGCCCAGGCGAGCCGCCCAAATACAGCCCGAACAAGAAGATTCGCCATCTTGACGATGTGGAGGCTGAGGGTGAGGGGTCATCGGGCCGGCGAGACAAAGGTAAGCGCGTCGAGCGCCGCAGTGACGGCTCCATCCGCCTACGCCCACCCCACCTACGGAGGCGAGGTTCACCTGGGTCTCCTGCGGCAGCGTCGTCTGCCAGCGGGGAAGCTGTCGACGAGGACGCGCGGATCATCGAGCAGTGGGAGGAGCACCTGACAGAGTGGGCCGATACGCTCAACAAAGCAGAGAGCGAGGGCACGGAAGATCCTCAGAAACCTCTGCCGTTGTATCGCCCGGTGCCGACTGGGCGGGGCGGGTTCGCGATCAACATAAGTCGGAGGCAGGGTAATACTCCTGCCCTTCTTAACCTTGATCCCGAGAAAACTAGGTTCACGTTCACTGTCCCCAAGCCACCGCCTCCAGAGCCTGAGCCTGCTGTTCCTGATGAGCTGCCTTCGTTGCTTGGTCTCGAAAAGGAACACCGTCTGAATTGGCTATCTTCCGGGCTACATCTGCCGCCGCAGTCTGAGAGGAATCAGGGCGAGGCGTCTTCGCAGGACAACGAAGAACCCGTCCCTCCATTATCTCTCTCACAACCCTCGCCGAGCATGACTCCCAGTGATACTGAGAGCGTTCCCGAGGACCTCCCTGCTACTGTGCCCGTCACTCCTGTTGCTGAAACACCCGGGAGTTTGCGACGTCCGCCCCTTCCCGGCGTGTGGATTCCGCCCTTGTCTGGCACTTCTGCCAGTGCATCACGCAGTCGTGTCCACACACCCCTCGCTTCTCCCAGTCTAGCCACCTATCGCGCACCTGAGGAATTCGAGGCTGGCCCGTCAGATATTGCAGACTACTTTGACGGCGATACATCTATAACCGACCGTGCTGAGATGGAAGCGGAACATAGGAGGTACTTTGCACCCGTGGATGAAGTCAACGAGGAGGAAAAGGACGAAGAGGAGACGGGATCCGATGATCGAGAACGCCACCGTTGGTCGGACAATGACATGCAAGATTTTGAGCCCGAGGATGTCGAGGCTGATGCGTGGGGCAGGGAGCTTGAACGCCGAGTTGATCTGGCCGCGCACGCTCCTGCAGTCCCGGCCGTAGAACAGGCTGGGATCGCGGTTGAAGAGGGTCGTCCACCTGACATCAATGATGACCTGGATGCTAACCTCGAAGACGACATGGATGGCGCTATGGAAGGTAATCGTGATTTGCAGTGTGTTTCACGGCCACAAGCTGACTGGATGAACTGCAGCCATCGGTCTGAGGGGCCCCTTGCACGGTGTTCTGCAGAATGTGCGCTGCCACGCCCTACCCTACTAGTTATGTGCTCATTCGATGCTCTATAGGCAGCTCTCATGATTTTCATCCTCGACGCTACGATCGGATTGGGTGTATTCGTACCTTTCACCATCGGAAAGTCTGCGGCTCTACTTTGTGTACGTGTTTCCTTCCTGCGTTGCGTTGTGAATCTCATTTCATTCATCTAGTTGGATCCTCGGCGAATCATGCAAATCTTGCACCTTCCTCTTCGTGCCATCCGGATTGTTACCGACCCTGTAGTTGACTCGGTGATTATGCTAATCACGCGCGCGCTGCTTCCATCATTAGCACACACAGCATGGATAGCATCTGGTGTCTCAATACATGCCCTTGGCTCAGTCATCGGTCACGGCATGGCTCGCAGCGTCGCACGGTCTCTTGAAGTTGTGGTGTGTGACATTTTTGCGTAAAGGGACGACCTGTTCTCATGAATGTTCTCTTCAGTATCAATATGTACTTCAAGCTGGGAATTGGATCTGGGACCAAGTGACCGTCTTCTTGGCATCCATTCCTGACAAGTCGCCATCTGACACTACTGACTCGGTCCTTGACCGAGTGTTGAGGGACGACTCCGTGATTATGCGCTTGATTGAACCCTCATTCGCCCCAATTGGCCAGACAGTTCGCTTGCGTTTCGAAGATCTTCGGCTGACGTGGCTCCGTCTTGCCATCGGAGATGGTCCCAACGAGAAGGTCTTCGCCGTTCTACTGGGCTATGCCGTGGTCGGGATACTTATCGCCATCTACTTGAACATCTTAACGGTGGGGAGTGTAAGAAACGCAGGACGTGCGGTACGCAGCGCTGTGCGCCAGCAGTTGCTGGTGGTGAAGGTATGGTCGTATTTTCAGGATCGAGATAGATGTGATCGAGCTGACGTGTATTGCGTAGGTCGCGGCTTTCATAGTGGTGGAGTTGGTGGTCTTCCCCCTCGGTTGCGGCGTGATGTTGGACCTCTGCGTCCTGTGGCTATTCCCACAAGGGAATTTCCGGGATAGAGCGGCATTCCTGACATTCGCACCTGTGACTTCGACCTTCTATCACTGGGTAATTGGAACTATGTTCATGTGAGTGATATTCGCTGTCCAACGTTCTCAACTCACACTGGCGCAGGTATCAATTTGCGATCCTCTTGGCGGGCTGTCGTGGAATCATGCGTCCTGGGTCGATGTGGTTTATCAAGGACCCCCAGGATCAGAACTTCCATCCTATCCGCGATATCTTGGAGCGACCTACTTTGGTACAACTCCGCAAACTTCTACTCAGCGCAGTCATGTATGGCCTTGTGGTAGCCGCCGGAGTCGGGACCGTGTCTGGTATCCTACGCTTGTTTAGCCATATCGTCATGCCATTCCGGTGGAAAATCCGGTAAGTCGAACTTCGCCTGTCTTATCGTGCTCGTGTCTAACTCCAGTCCTATTCCAGGGAGCCACTGTCAGCCGTGCCCATAGACTTGCTGTTTCTGCACTTTGTCTTGCCGTACACTCTGCATTACTTCCGACCCAAGGCCGTCTTGCAACAATTCGGGGTACAACTATGGAGATACCTGGCCAGACAGCTACGCCTCACATCGTACATGTTTGGCGAGCGACGTCCTTCGGAAGAATTCACACCAATGCACTGGTCCTGGCGAGTATTGTTCTCGGCATCGGACATCGAGATGGATGACGCGGAGGCCACCCGCGACGGTAGCTTCTGGCGCGTACCAAACAGCGACAACATTGCACTAGTGAAGGATTCTCCAGCTATCGCGGAAGTAGATGAAGGCGGTAACCCTGTGAACGACGTACAAGCTAACCTGATCGCTACTCAAAACGCGGAGGCAGAGAAGGCGAAGAGGATCATCAAGGATGACTACGTCATCGTGTACATGCCTCCGCAGTTCAAGTACAGGGTTACGGCATTCATTTTTGGCGTTTGGATGGTAGGATCTTCCATGCTCGCTATGGCAGTCGCCGCGCCAATCGCCCTGGGTCGCGGGTTCTTCAGACTGTTCATCGCCCACGAGGTACACGACGGCTACTCGTTCATTGCGGGCTTCTACCTTCTCTGGGTATGTTGGCTTGTGGCCTATGCCCTCGAGCGCATGGACAGGCGTCGTCAGCGCCGAAGCAGTGGAGATGAGCGTCGTGCAGAATGGCCGCTGTATGTCGTAAAGCGGATCCTCCTCTGGTCCGCCAAGGCGGCGTACATAGCGTTCTTCTGTGGCTTCGTCATTCCAACTCTCCTCGCCCTTGTCATCGAGTTCTACATTGTGCAACCTGTCCGGCTCATGATGCACCCCGCTCCGGAAATACACATCAGGATCGTCGACATGTGGGCGATAGGCCTGCTTTACTCCAAAATTGGCGTACGTTCAATGCGCATGCAGCCTGGAACGGATATCATGCGTGGAATTCAACATGTAAGAGCAGTCTTCCCTATGTTGATGAATCTCTGGATTAACCGTTGATTGTTAGATCCTGCACAACGGTTGGACAAACCCTGATCCTTGGAAAGCCACGAAACAGGTCATCGCACCTTTGACGGCTGGTCTGCTATCTATGCTTCTATTACCAGCAGGGGCAGTCTGGGGTGTACGACGAATATTCCCACTACTCATTGAGGATGACTTTTTATGTGAGTCCAGGCCCTCGAAGGTTCTGGTCATAGCTGATGCATTTGTTGTGCAGTTGTACATGTGTATCCGACTTTGTTCACGGCAGCAGGATTCATCCATGCTGCGGTGACGTGCTCGACTACCTTCAAGTCTTGGTCTCAGAGCATACGCGACAAGGAATTCCTCGTGGAGATGCGGTTACGGAATCTTGAACCTGTGCCGGAACAAGAGCGAGAGAAATGGGTCGTCCAGCTTGTAGATGAAGAGGAAGAAGAGTAGCGCGTTGTCATTCATTGGTCTTTATCACATTCCTTTCGAACTCTGTAGCCCTGCATCTTACGAAACACCAGCATTCTGTAATCAGTCTCATATATACCTCCAAAATACACATAATCGAGAATAGAAGGTACATCGACAGACAAGCATTGAGATGAGGAGGTGCTACAGAAAGCAAGTCGCGACAAGGGCTAAGGTATCAACGTATAGCAACGATGTAGTTTGTTCTGGGATTTATCTGTGCGTGTCAAATCCACAGGTCCCCGGCCCAAGCCTCCGAATCAGAGGTGTCGTAGTCCACGTCGTCCGTGGCAGGCATGAGCTTCCACGCTGTCCAGGATCCAAATTCATCCTCATGCTCAACCTCCCAGCGTTCCGGGCGGTCGTATATGTCCGATGTGATCCAGTCCATGTATTCTTCACCCGATTCGTCATCCGGGTGCAACGAGATGTTCCAGCCGAGGTAGACGATATTGTTTTCGTCCACGATAGCCTTGAGCCCTTGGGTGTGCGTGTAGCTCATCGAGAACAAGTCGATCATCTGCAGCGTCGCGCCGCGACGCAGAATCGCCATCTCGTCATCACGCAGCTCGTCGAGGAAGGAATAGTCCTCCGAGGCCACGTGCGCCGACGGCGGCGCCCACCGCGGGCGCACGTATGGACCCTCATACGGCTCATCACCGGCAGGCGTGCCGTAGCCATCTGACCAGCGGTCCTCATCGTCTTCATCGTCCTCGTCCTCGTCATCCTCGTCATCCTCGTCATCGTCATAGTCGACTTCATCGCCATCGTCGTCCACGTCGCCCCATATGTCGTCATGCAGCGACGGTTCCATGAAGATGCCCGCCCATGGGTCATCCGATGGATCAGGCACGGGCGACGGAGCGCGCGGTACGGCGCCTGTCGTCTTTCCTTTCTCTAGCGCCGCCAATATCGACTTGACGATGAAGAGCGGGATTGGCCGGCTGCGCACGACGGCCCGGCAGCATGGGCACGTCTTCTTGCGATACAGCAGCATCTGCGGCATCTCGTCATCGAACATCTCGTCATCTGCAGGCGGCGCGGAGCGGAACCACTCCTGTAGGCACACTTGGCAGAGGACATGGCCGCACGGCGATAGTCTGCAATATGCTATTAGTGGGCTATGAGTTTGGCTATTGCGCCCGACGTACCCATATGGCTTAACGAGAACATCCATGCATATGTGACACGATAGATTGGCTTCTATACTAGTCATTGTCTGAAGTAGTGTTAAGCGTCAGGTACGTAGAGCAATTTGTGGAAAGTACCTCTTCAGATTTCTTCGTCTGGACCTTCAACCTGTCTACTTCTTGGCTCTGTTCTTGCTTCGACTGGATGTGATGTAAGTTTTGAATGAAGCCTTCGACATATATGTTTGCCCACCTTGTTCAAGGCCTCCAGCTCTTGCCTAAGCCTCTCGAGCTCCTAGATCCATTTCAACACACGCCGCGCGCACGACAACTAGGTTACACACCTGCTTCTGTTGCTTAATTGTCTTCTTCGCAGCAGACTTGTCCTGCATACAATATCGGTAAATATCTTGACAGTAGGCGGGAACCGAATATCTTACCTTCTTCAGACCCTCCATCTCCAGTTTCATGCGGGTATAATCCGCAACTGCCAAAGGACCGTTGTAAACGGGCTGAGGCTGTTCGTTGTCATCCGAGCGCGCCGGCGATACTGCCTTCTTCGACAACCGCTGCGATGTGTCGCGAGATCGGGACCGCTCCTTCCGTTTGTTCTTGCCGTTGAGAGACCCGCTCGAGGGCGCAAGCTCCCGAAGGACGAGGACGTCACCCTCTTCCGTGAAGGCCGTGGACGCTCTTGTCCTTGTCTTCGGTTTGCGACCGCGATCTGCGACAGGATCGTCTGCAGACGACAGGCGTACGACGGCGTCGTTGGTGGTTATGGCCCCACGCTTCTTCTTGCGGCCACTGGTCGAGTCGGTCCGCGTCGCTACCTCCTCGACAACACGTGCATCTGGGGAGCGCGACTTGCGCCGTCGGGCTGATGTCGACGGGACCGGTTGAATCCTGTTCTCTCTCTGCCTGCTTGAACCAACGGGGCGGCGCTGAGAGATAGACTGCGCGAGACCTTGGATCCCTGGAGGCATGACAGCAATCTATAAGTTGAATCGCTGTCCAACGTTCATACTCAATGTTGTATCTCGAATCATGTACAGGCTGTACTCACTGGGCTAATAAGACCAAAGGTAATTAGTTGCAATGTAGGCCGCGGAGGAGAGGGGTACTGAATGGTGTGGCCTGTGTCACATACTAGACGCGTGTCACGATCCATTGTCGGAATGTCACGAAGTGTCACTACGCGTCACGCATATGTAACGTATCGCGGAATCACTATGCTTGTCCTTCTGCTTGCTGCAAGACTTAACTTGCGTTTGTGTTGTGCCCTGCCGAAGAGAACGCTTCATTCGACTCCCAACACTCTGCTTGGTCTTTATTATCAACTCATGGATTCTCAGCGAGAACACAATCAGGAGCGAGCGCAGGGTCGGAACCAGCAGCACGGTGGCGGCAGAGGATCTGCGAAGTCCAAGGGACGTCCTCGAGACACCCCAGAGCAACGCAGGTCGAAGACCCTGTCATGGATCTTGCGTCACGGCTCGCAGAAGGAGGGACTTGACATGCGTTCGGATGGCTATGTACGCGTGGATGACCTCGTAGGTCCCCATATTCCTGTGTACTGTATGCCATAGCTGTCATCCGAGAAGTAGTTCAAACTCCCAAAGATGCGCGACGTCGACTTTGCCGCGCTCGAGCAGATTGTGCAGAAGGATAACAAGAGCAGATACCATCTCCTTCACGAGCCGGACGAGAGCTCCGGTTCCTCGGCACCAATTTGGTGGATCAGGGCGAACCAAGGCCACTCATTGAAGGTAATAATTTGTGACCATTCGATCCATATATCTCACCTCCTTCAGTCTGTAGAGCTAGAGTTGCAGCCTATCAACTCCGCGTCAGACATACCCACCGGCATTGCTGTGCATGGCACAACTCGTAGAGCATGGGAGACTATTCGTAGGTGTTCTTCCCGGGCCTTATTATCGCGTCTCATGATGTGCGTGGTGCCACTGTAGGTGAACAAGGCATACACAAGATGACTCGAAATCACATCCATCTCGCACAGGGTGTTCCAGGATCAGGGGTAATCAGTGGTGAGCTTCGAAGCGATAATCTGTTGGTCGCCTCCTCACACTCTGCACAGGAATGCGGAATTCGTCGCAGATCCTGATTTCCATCGATGTCCAGAAAGCTATCGATGCCGGGATCAAGTTTCACATGTCCATGAACGGCGTCGTACTCACCGACGGCGATGCCGCGGGATTCTTGCGCCCAGAATTCTTCTCATTCGTTGAGGGTCCCGATCATAGCCCAGTCACAGGGTGGGAAAGAGCGAAGACAGCGGCGCATGACACCATCTTTGTGTTACCAGGGAAGACCCCCACGGCATCAGCTGTAGACGGTTCCGTTACAGAGGATGGTGTGCAGGCGAATTCGGGAGCAATTGTGTCTTAATATGTGCGTTTTGTGTTTGCGCGTTCTCCGTCATTCTAAAGTTGGCAAGATAGCTTGCTGATGGCAGTGAATTTAGCTGGTCTGATTCAGGGCGGTAGTAAACCGACGAACATTGTACCAATTTGTTGCACAAATGGAGTCGTGGACCAAGAAGCGGCTGTTGAGATTGACACTGGAAATCCTAATACAGACTCTAACACCTAATTGGGTATGGTGCGCCTGCCTCGATAACTTCTCATGTCCATAATCATCTGACAAAGTGGACACCGTATGCATTGGCTTGGGCTTGAGTGCCACTCTGTGCTTATCGCAGTATCGCGTGCTCGTATCAAATTGTTTCACCTCTACGCAATTGTGGCCGTTCAGAGATGATGACAGTGAGTTCCAACAAAGAACATCATTTTCAGATTCCGCGAATGTGTAAGGGCCATTGTGTTTACATAAATCCGCTTGACTCAGACTGTGTGGCCAAAGCCACGCGGTACCTTATAAGTGCCACACGTCCCTTCGTTTTGGTTCATCATCTCTGTCCTCTTTACCTCTCCAAGGTTCGTGGCCTTGCATCTACGCTCAGCTCATCTTCCATACTGACCATTGTACACCTGGACAACAGCCGATTTGCGATATTGAATAGGTCATTGCTGATTTGCTGTACGTCCTTTCAGTCTCACTGCGTGAAACTGATCGACATACCTTTTGACTTGGCATTTAGTTGTCTTTGATGGCCAGTGCATCTCCACGTACTCTCTGTCTCAACCGCGAGAAGGATTTCGACAATGCTCTGCAAGAATTCATTTTTCACGTTGGTCCTGGTCCCAATCCCTTGGCAAATGTGCAAGTCCTGAAAATGGACGGCGGCCGTGATTCTGCGCAACACCATGGACGAGAAATTGGCCCCGCAGGATGGATTCTAGACGTTCCAAAGATCTTGCCGGCCGTCGTCTGCAATATCCGTCGGTTGTCCCTTGCTAATATTGACTGGAGTGCTGAGACCGAAGAACCCATGGTGTTATTCTTGCCCTTCCGGCACTTCACGGGATTGGTCGAGCTCTCTGTCCATCACTGTCGGTTCCGCTCGTTCCACCAGGTCCAGGAGTTCATTTGTGCTTTCCCTCCCTTCACTGGGCTCTGCTGGAACGAGTCCGGTTGGCTTGACGAATCGCAGAGTGTCTACGCCGGCCACTTGGTCAATGCTAAACCCGAATTCACTAGGATATGGCTGCGTCTCGGAAACAACCTCAATCTGGCCAGAATGTGCGAATGGCTTAGGATCACTCCGACTACGCAAAAACTTGTTTATCTGAATGTCAATTCGTTGACATTCGGTAGTGTTCCGACGGAGTTCATCCAAGCGGCCACATTGCTCCAACATCTAACACTGTTCGTCCATCTTTCTTTCGGGGGAGACCTGAGAGGTATGTTCTGTTCGAATCGCACGTTCAATATCCGAGGTTTGATATACCCTCTGCAGATAACAACACTATTTCACGTTGCTTGACAGGCCATCCTGATCTACACGTCTTCGTGTTCAAGACCAGAGGACTTAGTCTCGCGTATGACGTAGAGGCGATATTGCAGCAGATCCCGCCCGACTGCCGTCTTGGCGACTTACGGCTGACGATGCAGATCGGCGACCCGGAGAATCTGAACTGGGTTCGTATTCGCGAGATCCTGTCACGCGAGCAATTCAGCAAGCTCGAGGTGCTGTCGCTTACATTTACCGCTTTCGACAACTTCTGGACCAGCTTCAGACTGGAAGACCCCTCGTTGCGGCAGATGGTGGAGCAGATCGTGTTTCGTCTCGCAGATAGTAAGAGAATAGACGTAGAGGTGGTCTTCGAGGAACGTCCTCAAGAATTATTACTGGCTTTGGAACCCAATGTAAGTCTCACTGCCCTCGATCGTGCGTTTGTGTCTGATTTGACTGGTGCTAGGTGATCGTGCAGCATCCTCAGACGTTCGTGGTGACTATTGAAGAAGGCCAGCCGCCGAGCACGGTGTATAATGGGGTAGTGCGCCAGGCAGAGAATTCCTTCCCTTTGTGGGATCCATACGGCCTAGGTGTGGGTAACCTCCTCTTTTAACCAGTACGGTGTACACACGACGTTGTCAGTGCTGAAGTCCATGTAATGTTGAAGCTCGAAGCTAAGCTTGAAGCTTCGAGACCAATGTCGGACAATTGTGCTGGCAAGTTGAAATCCCTGCGGATGTACATCTAAGTTTCTAGAAAGCAATGTGGAGTTTTAACATGGTCCAGGCAGCCCAAAGGGTGGCACAAGTTACATAACGTTCCGCATTTCTTTGCAAGAGAAGTCTGTGAGCGTGCTCCCGACATAAAATACAACCAATATCAGCGCATATAAACATCCCTCTATGCAAGTCTACGCTAGACAAACGCGTCTAGTAAACGCCCTAGAAACTGTATGCAAGTCCGTCCGAATGTAGATAATAACCATGAATCTCCACGCAAAGTTACTGCTGGCCACTCAACCCATCTAATTTTTCTGGTCAGCGAAAAACGCATGTAACACGTTCCCGAGAATCACAACGCCCTTCTCCATCGTCTCCTCTGTGCCAGCAAAGGTCAGACGCACATAGTTCAAGTGCTGTGCAGCCAATCGTCAGCGACCTCATAGTACGCCAGCACAAGACAAAATAGATACTGACATCCTCGATCGGGTCCTCTCTATCGACAAATTGCTCGTCCGTGGGGACCGCGAACATCGAACCGGGCATGACGACAAGGTCGTTGTCCAAGAAACGTTCGAACAGCTCCTCCATGAGCTCCTTCGTATTCGTATTCGCGCGCGCGGCCCTGTCTGCCCGGCGGAGGTCGCAGCGGAAGCGTGGGTGGCGCTCGATATGCACGCGCGCCCAGATGAACATGCCTGCCGCAGGCGGTGGGGAGTCGAGATGCGCAGGGTCGACATGTTGCGCGACGAGCGCGAGGAAGAAGTCGCGCCGCCGCTGGTACTCGGCACGCATACCGCGCACCCACCGGTCGAAACCCCCGAGCTGCCACCCGCCCGTGCTGAGGAGCTCTGTGATGAGCACTTGACCGAAGCCGTGTGGCTGCTGCGTGGAAGAGTCGGTGTAGTTGATAAGGTGCTCATGGAAAAGCACGTTGCTCGTGATCCACCCGAGGCGCATCCCCGGCGCGATGATCTTGCTCAAGCTGTGCGGAGAAGTCACGTTAAGCGGGCATTAAATGAAAAGTAGCAGAGAGACTTGCCTATCGTTGCGGATTACACGGCCATCTACGTCCATGGAAAGGAAGGAGGGAATGAAGGGGGTGGTCGATGGCTCTGGTACGTCAAACTGCAGGTAGTAGTAGGGATCTTTGAAATAATGTCAGGGGGGATCCAGTGCTCAAATCAGTGCAACTCACCATCTTCGAGAATAACGACGTCGAACCGTTGGCAGATCTCGTAGATCTTCTTTCGGCGCTCGAGCGAGAGCATCGACCCGGTTGGATTTTGTCCGCATCTATGCACGTTCGTATTGTTATTTGTGGCGTAAGCAGATTAGGGTGGCACTTACGGCACAGTATATAGGACGTGTGGTCTGCGTCCCCACGAGTCGTCCCATCCAGAAAGCAGACGCTCTAGTTCCTCTGGGATCAAACCGCCATTGTCGTTTTTTATAGGAACCCACTTGATCCCTTGTGCCAATGGCGCATTGATGAGCGCTCTAAACGAGAAGTCGTCGGCCAGGAAGAAGTCGCCCTTCTCGCCCAGCAACCGGAAGCACTTGGTGATGCCATCGCCGTTGCCGAACGTGAGGGTTACAGCGTGGTCCGGCGGCGAATGGTAGAAGTTTGTCAATTCCGTCAACGCTTTCTGTGTCTGCACCAGACCCAGTGCACTGCTGTATTGGAGTGCGGTTTTAAGGGGTAGCGCGCAGCTGTCTTCTTTGAACGAGCGGATCGTTTGGGACGGTGCATCAGGACCTGACCGCCAAGCGGCAACAGGGTCCACTTCCAGGGTAGAGGCAACATGAAAGTCCATGCTTTTGAGAGGGAAAAGGCGAAAGTCGGGATCACCTACACATGATGAGTAGAGAGTCAGCGAGAAGGTAGTTCTCAATGTTCGAACAATCTACCGTTCGCGAGAGAAAGTGCGTTGGGCTTCCGCTGGGTAAGCCTCCAGATATCTTTCATGGGATTTGGCTTGCGCTCGCGGGCCTCCGACGAGAGGTGCTTCGTGAGGTCAAACTCGACGCGAGACATGGCTAATGGGAAAGGGAGGTAAGGGGAGAATGTGAAGACTGGGGGCGGTTTGCTGAAATGTGACTGAAGACCATGTTTCCGAGTGAGGGGTCTTTAAGAAAAGCAGGGTGAGGCAATCAGCGGTAAAAATGAGGGGAGTTGATTACCACAGATCCATGAGAGTGACAGGTCGATAGACGTCGCTGTCATGCTTGAGCACTTCGATACTGTTCAAGGGTGGCTTGGCAAAGCGGGCGCCTCTACAGCCTTGGGTGGTGGACCCACGCTCAACCTTTTCTGAGATTATATCTGTGTGAACGCTATTAGCCAGTAATGGGACCTTCTTTCCTGGAAGCACTGTGGTACGTACCTACTGAGTACTCCATATCGCCTCTTTATCCTTTCGAGGAAACGGGCGCGACTCGCGACTGGAGCAAACAATCAGTAAGTTTCGACGCATAACGTATAGTGTTGGTAGTGCACAATCTCAATGGCCGAGCACTGCGGAGCGCGCTGCGGCTCAGTATAGTACGTCTAACACCTTATTCCGTCCATTCTTCACTTCTATCCGGGACGCCCGACGACGTCGATCGGAACGCTCAATAGTTTGCACTGCTACTTGACTCCCCTGAGCGCTCTAGAACAGGCCGATGCCCACACAGGTCAGACCCTGCCCGGTGAAATTGTACGAGCGGTGTGGCGGTGCCGCACCATCGCCGCCGTAATGACTAGAAGACAATCAGTAGAGCTTCAAGTGACTCACGTTTTGGACAACGGCACCACATTCATATAAGTAAGGTTTGTCGATTCAGCACCAGGACTCAGTGACACGTGGCCACTAGTGTGGAGGGAGTAAGACGTCGTTACATCCCGCGAGGCAATAAATCCGTGCGACAGCTGCTTGACTCGTGCATTGGCCAACTTTTCTATCTGGTGTTCACAATCAATCAGATTAAGCCATTAGCGTGACTCTGCGATCCAGATACGAGAGATGTGATAGGGATGAGGTACGCTCTATTGCGACGATGTAGGGGTGGACCCTTCACTCAACAACCAGGAATAGCTTTCCTTGTCCTGTTTCGTCGCCTGGCGGGATGAACGTTGGTTCGCGGGGTTGGAACTTGTGGGAACGTCGGCGACCGAGCCAGCATCGTCCTCGATATCTGTGCTTTGGGCACGTTGCTCTCTCAGGCTGTATGTCCATTTGTCGTCCTGAGTCGCGGCGCGAGTTTTGCTGTATGCAAGGGCCACGATCAGAAACACGCCGTAAGTAACCGACGTAATCAGACGCACCCGGAAGCTCGTTCCCTTGCGACTTGCAAAGGAAGCAGTGCCTTGCGTTCTAAACCCACTGTAGCAGTCGTGGACGACATCGACGATGTGCGGCTCGTCAGCTTTGGGCGCGGCGTAGCCTCTAAATCGGACGACTCTCGCGGGCTGCTGAAATGGGCCGTGCCCTTATCGTCCCAGCGTACGTAAGGAACCACGGGCTGGGTTGACGGTGGCGGGGAATGCTCTTGCACGTCTGTGTCGGTGCCGTCGTTCTTCCGCGCGTTCTCCTTCTCTTTAACGGGACCCTGGCTCGCGTTCTGACTCGCTTCCAATCCACGCCCTATCTGCCGGGGTCTTGGTCTGACAGGCCGTGGCTGGCCATGATTGGCTCCCTCGGAAAGGCCGACGTCCATGCTTGAAGAGGCAGCCACACTGTGTGTCTTCTTCCTCGGTTTCGGGCGACTTCTCTCTGCACCACCCCTGGCCTTCCCAGACCGCGTGTCGGTGCCCGAGGACGCGCTGTCAGTTAGCATGATGACATCGTCCTCGTCAGCCCGAATAACAGGAGGCTTTCCAGGCGCCCGGGTCTTCCGCTTCCCACGTGCAGTGCTCGACTGCTCGGCCTCACTGGTCTCGCTCTCCGTCTTCGCACGCGACGCCACACGCGAGCTCTTCCTGCTCCCTCGACTGCCCTCTAGCGGCAGCGGTGCGCCCTCTAGCGAGCCCCACAGCGCGTCCTCGAGGCGCTCTTCCTCCTCGAGCTCCTTACGCCTGGCCTTGGCGCGTTCCATGACGATCTGGTCGCCGGCCGCAACTGCAGCCGCGCCATCCGTGTGGTCATCCGGGAACATCGCAACGCCGTATTCCGCGCTATCGCGCAGCGTGTTGATTGCCGTGGCGCGATCCTGCCCGAGGTCCTCCATGATGAGCGCTACGGCTGCCTCGGGAACGAGAATGAGTTGCACGAAGTCCGTCGGGGTCAGCGGAAGCGTCGCATCCGAGTCAAAAGATGTCAGCGGAAAGAGATTATATATCGTCTGGTGAATAATCACGTAGCCGAGCTCGCCATAGCTAGAAGCACGCGTCAGCACCACTGTCATGCAGAGACAGACAGACAGAGACGCACTAGCCCGGCTGCGTCTTACTGAAGCTCGCGAACTGCCCGCGCACACCCGCGGTCTGCCGCGAGCCCGTCTTGCGCACGCTCTTCACGACGTCCCGCCAGAAGATGCTCCCCTTCCGCGGGCACCCCGCGTACCTGTCTTCGTCCTCCTCGTCCTCGTCTCGGCGGTGCGCGCCTGGGAGGAACTCCTCGTCGACATCGCGCACGATCTCCTCGAGCTGGTCGCGCAGTGCCTCCACGCGCGGCCCGACGCGCTCCCAATCGATCTCGACCGGCCAGCCCATCTGCTGCGCGTGCGGCACCTGGTGGCTTTCGAAGCGGTGACGCTGGCACACGCCCACGAATGCACCGAGTGGTGCGCGAAGTCCAAGTGGATTTGTCGGGCGGGCGTCCGGCGTAGAGACGCGCCGCGCATGATCCATAAGGCTGGTGAGATGCGGGGTCGGCACAGGTGGAAGCCGCTCGTCGCACCACGGGCAAAGCGTGGCAGGGTCGACATTGGGGTCGAGGAACACTAGAAGCAATCCGAATTAGCGCAGAGGACAGGATGCAGTGAGAGCACGCATACATAGATCCTCCTCGTCGAAATCGGACATATCGTCAGAGTGCAAAAGCTTCGCTAGGCTGCAATCGCGCTCTGAGTGAGCGACAGACAAAAGAGGAAGGGACGGCCACGCACATTTCGTGGGGATCCTCACGCCGTTTCTTGCGCTGTCTCCGCGTGCCCGTGTCACTCTCCTCTTCGCTGTCCTCCTCTGATGCGCGCTTCCCATTCGGAGACTGACCGATACTCTCGAGCATCTGCGTCTCCATCGGGAATGGCGCCAACATCGGCACCTCTTCGTCCGTGGTATCGCTCTCGGAAATGATAACAGCCCGTGCCCTCTTGGCCTGCGAGCTCCCCTGCGCTTTGGCACGGTTTCTCTGAAGCTTCTCCCGACCGGCCGGAGACGAAAGCGGTGATATATCGGGGAACGCGGCTACAGACGCCTTTGAGGAGGTCCGCGACAGGGTCGACACCTTGTTAGACAAGGGAGAGAGGTGTGCGATGGGGTTAATGCTTTCTGTCGCTTTCGCTTTCCCCTTGGCCTTACCCAGCGATGCCTTCCCTTTACCAGGGGATTCTGGAGCCGGGAAGTCCTGCCCCGTGGCCGCCATAGCCTCTTTCCCTTTGTCCTTTCCCTTACCACGGTCTGCGACGAGGGGAGACTGTTCAGGGAAAGCCGCAGGTTTGGCAGCCTGTGCGCTTCGGTAAGCAGGACGTGGGCGAGGGCGCTGACTGGTGGTCGCAGATGGGCGCGGGGTCTTCATTATGTCGTCGTCATCACGCAGAGTGATTTGCGATGATGGTCGACTCCCGTTTGAACTCAGCTCGTGCAGAGGTGCCTGGTTGACCTTGGCCTTGTCGCGTCGCACGCAAGTGCGCGTCGTTGGACGCGTCGGACTGTGCTCGTCGTCGTCGTCGCCGTCGTCGTTGACAGCTACCTGGCGACGTCTGGGGATAGGACGCGAAGATGTAGCCTTGGGTGGAGGTGGAGGCGGAGGTGAGGGTGATAGAGATATATGCGTCTTTGAGCCGGACGCTTGTGGCCTCGAAGGAGCTGGTGGTGGTTTGGGTTGGGAAGCAGGAGGCGTCTCGCCATCTGTAATCTTCTTTATCTTCTTGAAGTTGGGAAGTTTCTTGGGCTTGTAATTGTCGTGGTACTCGTGGAATACACCGTCGACAACTTCGCCCTTAGCAATCTCGTTATCGATCTTGACGGGAGCCTTTGTCTGCTTCATCGCCCTTGTCGCGGACGGAGAGCACGTAACGCTTTGAGAAGAGCTCCGTGGAATGAAGTCAAGTTCGTCATCACTGGATATAATATCCAACTCCTCGAGGGGCATGGCTGATATACCGAGCTTCGGCTTTGGTCTCGGCTTTGGTTGTGAGTTTGGTGGTGACCGCCGCGTGTTCTGCGAGCCACTTCGGGTCTGAGAACTGCGTTTGGCAGTGAAATCGTTCCCGAGATCGGCGAAGTCTGTGCCTCCGGACTGAGACTGCTTTGGACGTGTCTGGAGCCGAACCTCAGAAGAGGCATCCGAGGCGAGCGTAGTGCCCTTTTGGCGTAGCTTGCTTACCATAGTCTCCATGGGTCGACCTGGCCAAGCACAAAGACAAGAAAATCGATTGCACGGCCAGACTATGGATAAATGCGTCGGTTCAGACGCGTCGTCTCCTGATGTGTGCTAAAGTCTTACCAGGATCCACTTGGATGTCAACTACACTCGTGTAAATGTGCGCCTATATATCTCGCGAGGTGCTTTGATTCCAGTTCCAAGGATGACTTGAAATGGGTGCAAAATGTGAAGAATCGGGGCTCGTGTCGAGGCAAACTGACTGCGAGAAGGGTGGTCGTGCAGGAGAAAAGTCGAACGTAGGCAAGAGCGCTGTACGCACTGCTCAAGCTGACCTGGTACTCGCTCCGGGGACGTGCGTGGAGACAAACTGGAGCCTGAGGAGGGCGGTGCGATAGGCTAGGAGCACTTCTCGCCGCGGTCACGGTGGTGACCGACGCGTCCGTCACACCCGTGTCACACAGCGCTTGCAACAGTACCAAAATGGAAATTCCCGAGCTCCTGCGCTTCATGTCCGAGGACAGCACTCGCAAGCCCGACAGCACTCGCGACGACGACCAAGACATTACCGACGGTGCGCGCGAAGACAATGGAGACAATCCTTCACAACATCCGACACTCTGCAACATCCCAGCCGAATTGTTTCTGGAGATTGCTTCCTTCCTCGATGTCTATGACATACTAGTCATCCGCCAGGTAAGTCTTATACTCCCCCCAATATCATCCGGGTACGTGGCTGTGCTCTGCGCCTTACGAGTCCAGGCCCGTGCGCGAGCCAATGTCAAATATCAGTGTCGAAAGGTTGACCCATCTCCTTAATTAGACTTGCAAGGAAATAGCGCTCCTTACCACGCCAAAGTCCCTATGGATCAGTCTCCTTTACCAGCAGCGACAGGATCTCTGTATACCTCAGTTCTCCGAAAATTATGACATTGCTGCATTATCCCCTTGGGAGACCCAGTCCATCGTCCTCTCCACTCTCCGGATCGAACGCACCTGGCTACTTCCAAGACCTGCCTTCGTATCACCGGTCACCTCGCTTTCAGTTGGCGCATTAAACCACAACGCAAACACCGATATCACCATCAGAACCATTCTCTCGATGAATGTATTCCTCGACCGCTGGCTGCTCTGTATCTACTACGAGGGCGTGATAGAGCTATTAGACATGGAACCTGTCCCTGTGGTTGCGCACAGCCTAGACGAGCCGGCCTCAGTAGTGCGCTGCATCAGGCAGCAGGTTGGGGTCATCTGTACGTCCTCTGCTGTATGTCTTGATACCGACAAACTCTCCCTCATAATTGCGGTGACTTCGTGAGTTGCAATGTTCTAGATGTCTGGGACTGTTCTTAGACTATATGCTGTTTGTCTTAGGCAGTACGCATGCAATGTGCTTCGACTGGTTTTTCCACGCAGGACAGGACTCAATACTCATTCCGAGGGATGCATGGAAACCATAACTACAATACCTATCCCTAATCCACTGTACCTTGTCCGAGCCATCCACCCTGACAACAAACTCGCTGTCTTTTCTCTAACCAGTTCCGTCACGCTGGTGGACTGGAGTACGCACCAACGATGGACGCTCGGTACAAATGCCGAAGAGGACGAACTAGTGAGTGCCAGTTTCCTCATCCCCAGGCCACTCACCCACCCACCCAAACGGACGCCGCCAACAGTGGAACGGCATCATCGGCGCGCAGATACTCTCCCCGCACCACATCCTCTGCGTGAAAGTACACTCAATCGAGCTCTACACCCTCCCCGCCCTCCCCCCGGCACCCGCACCCTCCCCGCACACACCTCCGGCCGACACGTACGTCCCCGCCACGCTCCTCATACACTCCTTCCCCTACAACTCCTTCCGCGGCGTCTCCTTCTCCGCCCCCGACCGCTCCCCGCCCGCCGCAGACACGTCCCTCACACTCCTCGCGTTCGACGTCCTCCGCGGGCTCTTCCACCTCCACGTCGCCCTCCAGCTCCCCGCACCCGGCGCCGCCCCCGCGCATATGTCCGTCCGCCTGCTCGCAGCCCACCTCGTGGCCGTCCCCGTGGACGCAGCCGTCCCGCGCGCCCCGCGCAGCGGCCTCTCGGCGGGTGCGCGCGGTTTCGTGTCCGCATGCGTGCTAGGGGCAACGGGGCGCCGCGGCGTGTGGGTGGAGCGGCAGCGCGGGAACGTGCGGCGCAGAGTGGTAGGGTTCCGCGCGGGGTCGGGCGAGGAGCTCGGGGAGGAGGCACAGGCGCATGAGGAGCCCGATGTGCCGCCGATCGAAGGGCGGATGGTGTATGAGGTGAACTCGTACGACCTGCGAGGTGCGTGTGGCGCGCGAGCGATGGCGGGGGTGCTGATGGCTCACGATCACAGACGATATCACGCATTGTACCCTTGCGGAGGCGACGGGACGGATCGCGCTCGGGACCAGAGACGGGCGGATACAAGTGCTCTAACGGCACGAATACGGCACAGCGCTGTGTCCACCAGCATGACACGTATAAGAGGTTTTATTATTGGAATATCAGCACAACAACAGGGCATCTATACCCACAAGGGCAGTACAACGATTTTCACGCTTTTTTGGTCGTCGGCATGCGTCGTGGAATGGTGTTACACTCGAGTGCGGTACACGTCCTTGGGCTCGATGCCAGCCTCGCCCTTGCGGATGTTGGCCTGCGCCCATCTGCATCGCGTCAACTGTCAGTGGAGCACAGAGCAACGCGGACAGCAACGCGCACTTTTTGATCCGGATGGACTCGATCTGGATGAACCCAGTCGTGTCAGTAGGCTCGAATCCACCCATCTCGTCCATCGAGGATTGCTTGCGTCGTACAAACCCTGCACAGACCAATCAGCACAACCCCACATACGCCTTTTGGTACGCACCTCGTCCGACGACCGGCCCTCGACAACCACGTTGCCCTTGTACAACTTCAGCCGTACGACACCATTGACGGTGCGCTGGCTGCTCGGAATCGCACTGACAACAAACTCGCGCTCGGGCGTGAACCAGTGACCGTTGTACAGGATACGGCTAAGCTCGACAGTGACGAACTGGTCGCGGAGCGCGCGCACGTTGCGGTCGAGCGTGAGGCCCTCAAGGTCGACGTGCGCCGCGCGCAGGATCGTCGCGGCCGGCGACTCGTAGCACCCGCGCGACTTGACGCCGATGAACCGGTTCTCGACAATGTCGATCCGCCCCACGCCGTGCTTCCGCGCGAGCGCGTTCAGCGCCACGAACACCTCCACCGCGTCCGTGTACGTCTTCCCCGCGCCGGGTACGCTCACCTTCACCGGCAGCCCGCGCGCGAACTCGATCGTGAGCCGCTCGGGCGTCTCGGGTGCGTCCTCGGGCGCGGTGGTCAGCTTCCACATGTCGGCCGGGGGCGTGGTGTCTGGGTCCTCGAGGATGCCGGCCTCGTAGGAGATGTGGAAGAGGTTCTCGTCGGTCGACCAGGGCTTCGCGGCAGTCTGCTGCACAGGGATCTGCTTCTCGGCCGCGTAGGCGAGGAGTGCCTGTCGCCCTGCGAACCGGTGGTAGAACTCTGGGAAATCGATCAGTCTGGAGATCAGAGACATTTAAAGTGGTATACCGGGGATGCGCCAGGGCGCAATGACCTTGATATCTGGTTTGAGGCCGTAGAAGGCGAGTTCAAAGCGGACTTGGTCGTTGCCTTTGCCTGTGCAGCCGTGCGATACGAAGCTGGGAGAGCGTCAGAACGCCACAGAGGCATGGGCGGACGGCATTACGCACTCGCAGCCCTCCCTGTCCGCCACCGCCATCATACCGCGAGCAATCACTGGACGAGCGAGCGAGGTGCCAGAAGATAGACGTTCTGCCCATAGACGATCTAGATATCTGAGCATGACCGCGTATGTGATCGACGGACCTCATAGATGCAATTGGCCTGCACTGCAGGATAGATGAGCTCGGTCACGAACTCCCTCTTGAATCCTGGAATACATGCGTCAGTACCCCCTCTCATACACGCAGCGTGCATCCTAACCTCGAGGAAGAACTTCTTCGCGCCGACGGCGAGCGCTTTCTTTTGTGCGGCCTCGAAGTCCTGACATCGAGATCAGACAAGACTGTACAGAAGTCAGAAGCCAGAGACTTGCCTCTTCTTGCCCTACGTCTGCCATGAAGGCATAGACATCGTATCCCTGCTCGATCAACCATGCGAGGATACAGGATGTGTCTATTTGAACGAAGGTGAGCGTTGCAGATGGCTGAGATGATCACACCTACCGAGACCACCAGAGTATGCAAGCAAAACACGGCCTTAGAGCTGGACATGATGGGGGCAGGTCGAAAAACTTCAGTGTCGAGTGACTCCAGCCTGTCTAGAACTTTTAATACTGCAGACCGCCGCCAGATCCAATCGGGGTCTGGGCGCAAGGTAGTCACGGGACAACCAGTCTGCTCGACAAATTGAAAATGAGTTGCGCTGCAACTACTGGCTAGGGACATTCGAAATCACTTACAGGTGAGTGCAGGTGATGGTCGGACCAGCCAGCTGCTGCACCAGCGAGCCTTCTCTCGCTGACGGTGTACATGCACTTCGTGCCTGATATGGCCGCTGATCACAACACCGGTCGAGGTCCGAAAACCATGATCAATGACCATAATCATACCAAGCTACTAATGTCCTAGCTCATGAGGGGGAGCAATCTAATTGACACAGAAGTAAAAGCACAGCGATGGACAGATACAGAATATGGGTTAGGAATTATGACAAGTGGAAACTACCGACACCTTCTTGCATAGCGATTTGTAACTTCTCTTTCATCACCGCCTTCGAGGAATACTCCGGCAACTTGAGATAGTTGACACATGTCATGACGCTGGGAAGGTAGTCGTCTGCGGTGAGTGGCGCCTCGTGCGGCTTGCGGACGACAGTGAGCGGCGGGTTCAATCCTCGGAAGCCTACGAACCGATTAGTTAGTTGACGGAGACACATGACTAGGAAAGCAGAACATACCGCCAATGGGCAACTTCGGGCTACCGGTGATGAACTGCAAATAACTTCGCCGGGAAGGTGCGTCATAGTCTGACATGACATCGAGCAGGTCGCGGATTGCACGACTCTCAACATTGAACCCGTGATCGGCCTTCAAAGCTTCGCTCAAGGCTGCGAACGAACCAAATATCAGAGGCGCTCTGCTGTGATGCACCGTCGGACGTACTTTCGATGCTCCAGTCTTCATCGGCGTTTCCAAATAGAATCACCAGTTCGTCTGCTGTGAACGCCTGCAGGTCGCTGATGGGGAAAACCTTCGAGAAGCCTTCCCGGAATGCCTTCGCCTGCTGCTGCGCACCCTTGCCAATGAGGGCGTCGAGGACTTCACGGATGTACTCGTCGACATTGTCCGATGTCACCGCGATGTCACGACCATCGGGCTACATCGTGTGTCAGATTGGTAAATTATGGCCACTGATTGTGACTAACCTTCAGTTCAATATCATAGCCAGGGATTGTGAAATCGAGAGCAAGATCCTCTATGTTGACTCCTTCAACTGCGGCAAGCTTGCGAAGTAGCTGTGGGAGAATGGTAAACCCATGTTTACATCGCATTCACTTCCAGACATACCTTGTCACTCTGGCTCTTCGTCGAACCGAAAGCTTGGAGCTTGGTCAGTGACGTTGCAAGATCAGGGTCGACACGCTGAATGAATATCTTTAGCGTCTGTACCTGTAGATGCATAATGGACATATTCACCCTCAAAGTGTCGATTGTCAAAGAGACTTCTTCCCCAAGAACGAGTTTCAGGAACACCTTGTTGAACGATAGGTCGATGATACGGGAGTCCAGCATTGCCTTCGCGACAAATTGACCCACGACCTGGAAGATGTGGGTTCTTTTCCTACGAAGTATGAGGAGCTTGTTTGAACATAATGATGCGATAACTTACTGTCCACCGTCATTCTCGTTGCCGTTTGCTCCGAGGGGTGCAGGGAAGAGACCAAGGGGATGGTGTACGTAGAGCCCTGGAAGGGTCGGATCCGCATCGCGCCAGATCTTCAGGTCTCTCCTAGCCAACTCCTTCGAGACCAGGGAGTAGAACTCCAAAGTAGGACCCAATCCGGTGCCGACTTCTTCGAAGTACTCCACCTCCAAGATCGAGGAAGAGGAGCCGTAGAGTTCGAACACCTTCACCGCAGATTCGAGGATGTGCTGGCGAGAAATCCTGACTTTCTGCCGTTGTAGCCTACCTAAGAACCCTACTCCATCGTCTCGGCGTGAACTGTCCTGCCCACGACTTTGCTGGCTCTGCCATTTCAGGATGAGACGCGCATAGCCGAACGATGTCGATTGCAAGAAGTTATAGCGAGTCGCGAATGGGAAGAGGAAGGGGAAGTGCTGAGGCAGATCCAGAGCCCAATCAGGGAGACATGAACTACATGTCATGTCAGTTCAATTCTGATCACAATCGGAACGAAACAACGGACCTCGCTACGATCATAGGTTCCTCTAGTTGACGTGTCAACTTGGCAGTAAGCTTGTTATTGACAAATGCAGATTCAGGTAGAACACGCGGTGGCCCGAGGAATGTTGGTCGTTCGCTTTCCTGAGCATTGAGCTTATGCAGAACGCGGAGAAGACGAAGTATCTTTGCATGCGACGCGTTATCCGGAAGAGACGACAGTGAAGGACCAGGCGAACGGCTCCTAGAACCTACATCATCTCCACGGGCTTGGAAAGAATGAGCACATTTCTAATTGGAGCATTAGTCCACTCACACTCAGACGTCGGGAGTGGCCCAGGAACCTTCTTGAACTTCACGGTATAAACCCCCTGCCAGATCATGCTGAGAGGCAAGGCGGGCCCTGTCTTGCGGCACTCATGTTGGTGGATGGCACCGTAAATCGTCAAATCCAGGGGCAGCTTCTGCTCGTCCATGAAGAACTCGAGATGCCAGTCGCTTGGCTTGGTCTTGAGCGCGGCTGCGTAGGACGCCCTTGTGGTCAATGCAGCACGAGAAGTCGGTAGGGAGGAGAGACTCCTAGCAGGATTTGGAGTGGGAACCCGGGTCCCGTCAGGCGTCTGCGCTTCTACTCGAGAACCATCTAGGGAGACATTTAACGAAAAGTAGTAACGAGATAGCAAATCAAGGCTCACCATCTCCGACAGATACTGTGATAGTCTTTTCAGAGACTGACTGGTCTGGATCGCCTTCTTCAAAAACCTGTAGGCTATGAGCGAATGAAGATTCATATTTTGACGAGTTGAAATACCTCCGCGTCTACATCCAACTCATCGTCAGTGAATTCCGCAGCGAACTCCGCATCGTGTAACATTGTCTCAGTTGACGCAGTCTCGGGTCCTGACCTAGTCGACGAAGGTTCTGCAGGTTCATGTACGGAAGACGTGGGCGGAGACGAATCATGAGCATCGTTCGATCCCTCTGCGGATGGCACAGTAGCTGCTGGGGCTGGCGCCGGGGCAACCACATCTGCCGCTGACTTCTTTGCACTAAGACGAAGACTGCGCCTACGATTAACGCTCAAGGTTGCACTAGCAGACGACGACGCTGTCGTAGCAACTGTACTACCATCTGATGCAGCGGTTGTCGCGCTTCGAAGGGGACTGTCGGCAGGTGGAGGGGCAAGTCCGGAAGCAGCCAGAGCAGCCAGCATCCCGGATAGACGCGATCCACCGGGTAAGGAGCCTGCCACCCTGGGTCGTAAGTAGTCGTGGAGGGCTTGGAAAGTGGCAATTGCATGAATAGACACGACGATGTTACTCAGATTTCGAGGCACGTCCGAGTCCTCGGCGGCCACGAGACGGAGGCGGAGTTGTCGAGCAAGAAGGGATGGTGAGCTTCGTTTGGAATCTACGTAATCATTAGAACTAGTCCTTCTACACGGACGGAAAATACACTGACCATCAACACTTTGCGCTACAGTGACGACTTCAAACGACTCCATCCTGGTGAGACTTTCCTGTAACTTCTTGACGAAGATGGCGAGGGGGTCTGACCATTTAGCGATCCTAAAATCTTGCGTATACTGAACGCAGAGAACAGAATTTCCTGCCGACGGCTGAGATTTACTGAAAAAACAACATTGTCAACGTGAAGGACAATGTGTCGACGCAGGCAACCTTACCACTTCGCTCCTCGTCTGTCATGAAAGCCAACATGCCGTCAACCAAGCCACTTTGTAGTAACTCAAAGCTCGAAACAGATGTATGGGGAGAAGCAAACAAGCCAGCAACCTCGCCAAGAGCAGACACCAGTTCTTTCTCGTTCGCGGATCGATCGCCAATACGCTCGACTAGACGACGGAGGGTTTCGAACACGTCGTCCGAATCGGCGCCATCTTCGCCGCTGAGATACTTGAATTTGATCACACGAGCACGCAGGGTAATGGCATCGTCGGGTTCCAAAGACAAAGAGGACAGCTTCTTGTAGCCAGGGATGGACGCTGCCAACGCTGCCGAAATGGGCACACGGGTGGGAGTAGCAGATTCAGCTGGTGATGGTACATCTGAGACATCTTTGTCCTTGTCCTTGTCCTTGTCCTTCGATTTCAACGACGTGACGATCCGCGCTGCCAGGGTCTCAATCTCGTGGAACACACCTTCACGCCTGAAGACGGGTTTGTACTCCGCGGCAACTTTGCTCAACAGCAACTCAACCAGTTGAAGAGCGCCAATGACCAGGGTAGGGTGATCCTTCGATGAAAGGATAGACGACGCAAAACTAGCCACGGGAACGAACTGTAGTTGTTGTGAACATATGACGGAGGTGATCAAAGATCGACACATACCGAGAAGACCTGAGTAAGTTCTTCTCCATCCAGGAAACTGACAGCTTTCAGCAGGCCTGTGAGCGTCTTGATTCTGACGGGTGTGATCACGCTGGCAGCATAGACATCCACCAGAATCGGGACCATCAAATGCAAGAATCGTCCTATAGCCTCGGGCTTCGAACGCAGTAACTCAGTCCGATCTGGAGCGCCATCCTTCGGAGGTACGACCGGGACGACCTCCTCTCCCTCCTGAGCAGACTGTGAGTCCGCTGCTCCAACGTCCGGAGCAGGACTGTCCTCGACCATCAGAGCAGATGCAGACGTGGTAGCGACTGGTCCCGGGAGCAGACCCGGGAAGTGTTGCATTCCCGCTGCTGCTGCTACCGCCTGGCGTGCAACAGCTCTCTCGGCTTTCGCTCGAGCTTTCACAAGCCTACCTAGCGCCTTCTCCGTATAGGCTTTGTGGTCGAAAACACCGTCTATGAAAATCCCGTAAATGAAGTTCTTACGAGGAGTTTGTCAACAACGACTACCTTTGGGCAACGGCGGCATCAACTCTGATATGAGACTCAACGCCTCTTCGACTTGATCCTTGGGACGATGTGCAAGGTTCTCCATTACAGTCATATCGGCAAGTCCTCCACCAAGTCCTTGGCCGCCTGCCGCATCACCTTGCTCGTTACCGCCGTTGGATGTAGGAGGCAATACACCTGTCAGTATTTGATACAAAGTATCCACGATACCGGCCTCGAGCAGCACCAGTGTGATCTTAGGACTGGCACGAGCAGACGTCGCTAGAGCTCGGAGCAATAAGGTGAACGTACTGGCCACGATCAACGGTGAACCGCCCGAAGGGAGGAGAAGAAGGTTCACAGCCCGGATGAGGTCAATGTCGACGAGCGCTTCAAGGTTCTCTGGCGAAGCGCGATAGTATGCGTCAACAACACGGATGACACAGAGGCAGGCATATTCAACCAAACGCTGGTCAGAATATCCAAGACAGTTGCGGATGATAGGCCAGACACCACGAATCATTGGGAAATGCTCCGTGGAGACATTGCGACAACAATTCGATGCGGCTTGAAGGGCAGTCCTCTGAACGGCTATCGAGAAGAAGTCGAGGTAGTTAAGCAATGCCGCCAAGCCCCCTTCCCGGACGATAGAGCTCGGAAACTCCTCGGAAATTTTCTCCAAAGTCTGTTGCAGAATTTAGACGTACTGTGACTCTCAATCAGATGAGACTCACGCTCAGTGTCTGCTCCGCCAAGTCAATATAGGATATCTCAATTAGCTTGCTGCAAAGAACGGGGATGCTCCATGGTAGACGACGGTGTGGGCCACGCCCGGTAGCGCCTCCATAAGGTTCGCAAGACATCTACAAGCCAGGACTTGCGCCTCCAGATTCTCATCACCTTGATACGCGGAACCGCCGGCACTCATGGCCAGTGCAGCTGCGAGTGCGGCATCTTCATCGGATTCTTGCGGCTCTTCGTCGTCACCTTCGTCAGGATCACCGCCAGTACCACCTAAGATTTTGACTAGTTCCCGAATGTAGGACTCCACTTGGAAAGAGCCGGCCAACGTATCTTCGGTGCTGATGCTGAGCAGCTCGCTGAGCTCCTGAAGAGTTACGAGGCGCGTCGTCGGGTCCGCGGTGGGCTTGATGTTATTCAGCATCGTCTTTAGGCGACCAGAAAGACCCATCATATAGGATCCGAGCTGACGGTATTCGCCAAATATCGCCATGGCAGTAGGTTCGTCCAAGCCTTCTACAGGTCCTTTTGGCAAGTCGGGAGGGCCATCATCGTGATCATCGTCTTCATCATTTCCGCCCCCTTCTTCGACTTCATCCTCAACAGCTTCCTGTTCGTCCATGTCATCATGCTTCTCATTGGGCGGTCCCGGCTCCTCGCGAAGACACTCGGCGTCCACCATCTCAACGTCTTCGTCCTCCATTCGCGACGAACTGGCTGCAGCGGCTATCGCTTTGCTCTTATGAGCGGTCTTGCCTTTCCCTGGTGTCGATCTAAGAATATCAAGCACTCCTAGTGCCTGTTAGAAATAGCAGCTACGCATACACGTACCTCGTCTTCTTAGTCATGTCAGACGATGACTGCACTTCTGCCCTAGATCGGAGAGAATATGCGCTGCTCGTAGGTCTCAAGCGTTTGCTAGGTGCCGATGATGAAGCGGCCGTTCCTCTTCCTCGGAGTGGTTCTCTGGTACTGCGCGCTTCTTCCCCTTAATGTCTTTCGGAGGCTCGTTGATGGTCACGCGCTACTGGCGGGGTAGGTAACACGGCGCGCTCTACAGTGTACCCAAGTTAAGGACACTCGCAAAGATCACACGAACGGACGTACCTCTTACTTGCCCGTGGGACTCGTCAGACACTTCCTTGCCCTTGCCCTTTACTGCACTAGGTTCGCGTGCACGTTTCGACGACGACGACGATGATGACGCGCAGGCTGTTCGGCAGTCACGCGCTCCTTCTCTTTCTCCTTCTGCTTTGCGGCCTTCACTCGGCGCTCGAGCGCAGGACTTTAGGTTCCGTGGAGGACTCTGGAACCGATGTAGGTTGCTCTTCGGAATGTGATGTGATGGGCTATGGCTACTAGACGCTTCGTGCTGTTGGGTGAAGTCCATTTAGTGCATACAGCCGGCCATCGATTCCCTGAGTATAGGCTATCGAGTGCTGAGTCGTACAAGAAGAGGATTGTGGCGGCGTCAAGCCAAGTCAGGATGGCGAAAGGCGGTCGACCACTCGGCTCCTCACACCATATTCGCACTCCGCACATTCTCCGCCAGAACCGTATCCGAGAACTAACACGGAGTCTATTCGTTACACCAATTGAGACTGGTACATTACACGGCGCTCTGGCCTCGACAACAATTTCCACAATGTTCTCCACAGTTCCTTTATGATGTTGTATGCAGGCGACAGCATCAGATGGTCTCCAGCAATGCCTTGGATGTTGCATCTCCAGTCCCACAACAAGTATGCCCTTCTCGAATCTAGAGGCGCCTGGACAGCAATAGCGAACGGCTTGCTCTTGAAATCAAGCCGTGCGACCTGGACGAGGTGAAATAAATTCGACGGCACGCCACGCACCGCCTCTGCGATGTTGAATACGAAAGGAGCAGCAAACGCTTCCTGCGATGCCAAACTTCGCGAAGTAAGGATTCCAGACACGGGTCCTGGGACACGAACGTTCTCCAAGAGCTTCTCCTCCGCGGGACCTTCTGGACAAGCAGAGAAGGCGCAATCCAAGGGATGTGATAACACATCATGAACCAATCAATGTCAGGCCCAAGTAATTACTATCCGGTACGACTGACCGACCTGGTAAGTGTGCTCATGCTTCATAACTGCTCGTATCTCGACCGGTGTGGCAAACATTCTAGACACAAACACAGTGCCATAGAAGTATACTGGACTAATTCATGTCAACACATGCATAACATATACAGCGATAAATACACACCCTGATCCGAGGCCTGTTTGCAACAGCTTGGTTATCGGGTGCTACACTTTCCCGAAGCTTTCCCAACCATACAGAGTACCGAGGCCTAGACATCTCGTTGTTAGATCAAACGAGAAACCTCAAGGACAATACCCACGACCCGTGCCGCTCATGACCTCATCAAGGATGAAGGGCGCGCAATACTTATCGCATGTTGACCTCATCGCCTTGAAGTATCCCTTCGGTGCTAGCACTCTACCCGTCGTCACTCCAACGACAGTTTCGGCGACAACTAAAAATCACATTCAATATCATCTGTATAGTAGCTGTCGAGATAAAGCACTCACAAACAATGACGATGTTGGGGCCGAGTTCATTAAACATGTCTTCCAGTCACTGTCTCAGCCGCTCGACATACGGTGCATGCCACTCTGGACGAGAAGCTAACGGAAGCGCTCCGAGGGTGTCGAGCTATGGAATTTGTGCGCTGCAGCTGCTTCGTGTCGTGAAATACTGAGCGAGGGATGATAAGCACAATTGGGGAGGGAAGTTGTCAGTTACCCACTTAACGAGCAAGCTTGATAGCACCCTCACCACGGCTTCAGACCCTGACCAGAGTGATGTATAACGTCGGCTTTGTAAGATCTCCGCAGGTGAATGACCCACCACCGGACACGAAATCGACTAGTTCGAAGGCATGCCATTAATATTGCTGGTGGCGATCAAAACTTTGGCTAGCTCTTCTGCAGGCTCACTAGACACCTGCTGTGCACATCTAAACTGTGACAGAGTCCTATCATCAGTAACTGAACTCAAACACGAAAAGAGTGAATATCACATAGACGCGACCTTATTCACTTGCTTCTTCAACGCCTTCAAACCGCAGGATGGTCATTCACCACCAACAGCATCAAGCACGATCCGCCCGTCTTCCAATGTCATATAGGATCCCTTGGCAGAAGTGGCAACAGGCAGCCTACAGACTGCCCTATGCAGTATCGAGGTCGACATTACCGGCTTGGTCCGAGCAATGGCTGGAGATTGTGGGCCCTCGGTGGTTGCAGGTGTCGGAGCCATGAGAACCTACAGACTCGGAAGCTCTGCTCCGACATCCCTTCCAAACAACCTGCGGCAAACCGACGGCCTCAACGTCGGTCCGCGCCGACTCGACCGGGAGGCCGCCCACCAGTCGATAGGGTGATCGTGAACTGCTGGACATATCATACAATATAGGCAATTTCGAATGTGAAATGGCCAGTGAGGCGCACCAATGTTCATACGCTCGATGGCTCGAGAGGTCCTCCCCCCCAGTGACCAGACATGCACAAGAAAGACTGACAATCTGCCCTTCGACTCCGATGGCCCGGTGTCAATAGTCTTCTCAAATTCTATTTGTTGAAATCAATTCTCAAAATCTTCCGAGAAGACGAAGTCTTCACCGCCATAACCCATACGTCTGCTATGGAATGTAGCACGTAGGCGGCGGTCTTCGTGGAGACGTCACTAGTAACAGGGCCCAATGTATATATCAAGCGTCACAACCTTGAGTATTGTCGGAACATCCATGGGGACCTGCCAGACAGTGGTCTGGGCAGATTTCCTACATCTGACACACAGGAAAGGCATAGTTTGCAAGGGTCTTGACGTGACGGTATCAGATCTTTCTAACAAGACAATACTCTAGCACTTGCCTTGCGTATACTGCAGTGCGCAGCTATGAATGAGCTACGATTCTGGAGTGCCGATGCACATAGTGATCACCCGGATCCATGTAACGCGTCTCGGAACGTGCAATAGAGTTCAAATGGAAACGTCTTCGAGAACTTCAGGGGAATCCTCCTGAGAACCATCTCTAGAAGCGAGTCGACCTTCAGTTGACAAATTACCTGCCACAGTGCCAGTGTGCATATACACATCCGGTGCTACTCGTGTGCAAAACTACCGCATCTAGTTGCGCAGCAGCACACCAACAGGCTTCTGCTTTTGTGGTGCCCATACCGTGACATCGAGTGCCACACGTTGGTCCTAAGAAGTGTGCGTAAGTACTACGTGAAGTCCGCAGTAAGCTAGCGTAAGAAATCCATACCGACACCCATGAATCACACGAGGTCGGAGGCAGTCTGCATCTCCGAGGCAGGGATCACGCTGTGCACATACAGAACCCGTAATATGGAGGTATCTGAAAGAGAACCGGAATTGGATCAGACAACACTGCGGCCAAGTTGAGGTATCGTCGCTCACATGTATGGTGTCGAACGTTTGAATCGAGGCCAAGAGCTTATGGAGCAATCACAGAAGTCCTCGTGCCGCAGCTCACGATTAGGGTAGGTTGATCTGACCCGATCATGGCAGCTGTTTATAAGGACGAGAATTCGTGCCACAACTCAACTGAACACCCATGTCGCAAAGACGCCCCGCACCCGCGCCTCCAATGCGCGTGCCAGGAGCGCCGTCTCAAGCGGTCAATCCCCAGAGCATCCAGAACTACGACGAGGAGGTTGCCATCGCGTACGTCGTGTCATTCTTCACAATCATCGGAGCTAGAGACTGACGGATGAAGGGTAGAGTTATGGGCGCGACAGGATCTGGGAAATCCACGGTAGGACCTCCCCTTATTGCCGTTCCTGGTGCGAGCTAATGACAGCTCAGTTCATCAACTTGGCCAGCGGTTCGCGCCTCGATGTCGGGAGTGGCCTGAGGTCGTGCACTAGCACGATCGAGACCTCCCGAACCTTCGAGATGTGCGGAAGGAGAGTCACCTTAATTGACACTCCCGGATTCGACGACACGACAAAGTCCGACACCGATATCCTGAAGATGATTGCTCTGTACCTGTCTACGACGTCAGTATGCTGATGTCTGACCTCGCAGCGCACGTTGACGAACCTGTTTTCGATATCACACAGATATCAATTTGGACGGAAACTCAGCGGCGTGATATATATGCACCGGATCTCCGACTTCCGTATGACTGGCATCTCCAGACGGAACTTCAGCATGTTCCGGAAGCTGTGCGGGGACAACACACTGAAAACGTCGTCATCGCCACAAACATGTGGGGGAAGTGACCAAGGAGCGCGGAACCGCGCGTGAGCTCGAACTCGCGACGGACGAGATTCTTTTCAAACCCGTGCTGGATCTCGGCGCCCGCATGTTGCGCCACGATAACACTTCCGCATCTGTGCGGCGAATCCTTCTCGGGCTCATCAATAACCAGCCTCACGTCCTCAGCATCCAGAGACAACTCATCGACGAGCAGAGGCAGCTCGAGGACACGGACGCAGGCGAGGAGCTCTCCCGCGAGATGACAGAGCTCGTGCGGAAACAGCGTGCAGAGTTGGCACAGGTGCAGGCAGAGATGCGCGAAGCGCTCCTCGCGAAGGACGAGGAGACGCAGAAGGAGCTGGACCTGGTGTGCATGGACCTTGAGGCAAATGTCCAACGCATCGAGCGCGACCGCGATCGGCTTTCGTCGGAGTACGCAGAGGAGAAGAAACGGGCAGACGCGAAGATGGAGGAAGTCATGGCTGCGTTGGCGGTTGAAGAGGCAGCAAGGCGGCAGAGGCAAGTGAGGATCGAAGAGCTTCAGGCGTCGATGCGAGATAATGTGGCTGCCTCCGAGGTAGAGCGCGTCCGTATGAGGGAAGAGATTGCGACTCTGCGGCAGGCAGAGTGCAAGTAACAGGGACTAGGATTCTTCGGCGGAATCGGTCGAGCACTAGACAGTCTAGTGGTCGGTCTAATAGCCAGGGCTTTGCGACTGGTATAATCCGTTGCAGAGCTTCCGCATGAACGTGATCATCTGGTACATAGCACACGGCGTCGATCTGAGACCTGCCTTCTGTTAAGCAAACTGTTCATTTGCATCTCTGATCACTTGATGCAATGGACACTAGTGCGTGTCGTTGGCGGGATGTTGGTCCACGGATGTTTTGAGGAATGTGCCAAGGTCGATCCTCTACAAGCAATGACATCTAGGAACATAATGGAGAAGGGAACGGCAGGTGGATGCGACACAGCTTGGAGAATGCAACAAAACTCTAGATGAAATACTTACCTAAAATGTGTCCCACTTATGTCAAGCCTCGGCCTGCCTCGCCGCACAAGAAGCTCGTCGCGCAAACCCATGAAGTCTTGTTCTACGACGTCCTCTTGGGTTGATGGATTTATGAAGTCCATGAGACTTACCACGAAACCAACCAATAACATTATCTCCAAGCAGGGCTCTGTCGCCGACTCGTCGAGTTCGTCTCTTCTCATACTGATCACCAGTGGTGGTACAACGATTATACCGACATTGACGTAGCTAAATGTGGTGTGAACAAGTCGTCAGAGACGTATATGCAACAACTCAACTGTATGACCTCCAAACCTCGCCATCGCCACCCGATGTTCCTACCAAAGACACGCATTGTAGTGGAAAGAGAACAGAGATCAATACTGTTGTGGTTGCAACCTAGGACGAGATGTGCTTGCGACCACCAGCACCAATTCGCAGTGAGGCATATCTGGTCTCGAGTCAAACAGCTAACTGAATCAACGTCTGAACCCTCACTGGTCCCCAGTGTAAAGGTAACGGGTAACTCTGAACTTGTTCTGGACCGTTTCCGACGACTTCTGGAGACATCCTTGAGCACGAAGATTAATTGAAACTGCTGGCGAGCCCAATCCGGATTCCGCCACAAATTTGCAGGGGTGAAATAGTGAGAGGGAAACCCGAGAATGCTCTGCGATACAGTCCGATGAAGTTCGTCGCCAAAGAGGCACCCTCGGCTCTCATGGGTGCCATACACCCCAGGACATGGTATCTGGTCAATTTATGAGAACATGCCCATGAGAAAATTGAGTCTGAATTCGAAGAGATGTAAGGGTTAACGTTCACCGCACCGCAAGTTCACCAACAGGGCGAGGCGGAAATAGTCTCCTCTAGGCGTCGCCGCGCCAATCTATTGGCTCAATGTCCGGACGAGGATCCGGAAACACTCTGTGACCGATGAGATCTGGCATAGTGATGTTTGTGGTGGACACATTTACAGCCCACGTCGAGCACCTGGAGTAGTACAGGACGCACTCAAGCTGGTCTAGTATTGAAGGTCAGCAGCATCTCCATTCTTGAACGGTACACTTCGAGTCCTCTTTCGACGTGGATATTCCCGTAGGCAATGCGAAACATACTACTCGGGGGGGCCAGGATTTTTGGAGGCCTGCTCATGCGCGTTTGTGCTCTCTGGATAAGATGAAACGTCCCTGGAGGATTGACTTTGTTCGGCATATCCAGAAGCAATACACGGATGGCTACCGTTCGATTGGCTGTTCAAAATTATGCCAGTGAGAGCAGGCACAAATATTGCCACGATACCGAGGATACTGACTATAACTCAAAGTTCAGGTCGAGCTTGGGCTGCCAGCGGCGCACAGTTCACGGAGATTGCAATTTCAGCATGCCGGTACGCTGAACTCAGTACCCTGTCTCTTCTAGTCAAGTGAGTTACTACTTCGGACATTAAGCAACTTTTTGATGCCTACCCAACATATCCTTATACAACCTCGCGCACTTCCAAGTTGAGCGAGCGCTCGTGCAGGCTCCCCGTCTGGTGGCCAAAGCTTGCCTAAGAAAAGAATATCCTGATGACTATGCAGTACTAGTCCTATGGGACGCTGGATGCAGGCGCGGGGTCGACTATTGGACCGTACCCAAGTTCATCAATAGCGGGTGCCCCATGTGGAGCCCAAGACAAGACGATACATTACCTTATCTTCAACTGGGTATCCTTCAGATTCTGCTGGGCTCAGACTTGACGAACATCGTGCTATTCAAGAAATTCCGTATTGACTACAGAGTGGTCCTCGCAGAGTCCCGGCCGACCTTGATAATACTGGGTTCTATTCCGCAATCGATGTGGTCGAGGAGAGAAAATCATAGGATAGTACGGTGGTGAGCACGGCCCATGGCCAGCGACGGACAGACTACTGTGAAACTGTATTTTGGGAGACAAAGATCACGGCGGCAAAATGACGCCCGCGGCCGCCGTATTTTGCCATATTTTCCCTCGGCCACGGCGCATGGCCAGTACTTATTACATCCTCCCTCCATCGTGCATACCTACTCAGTACTCAGCTTCTACAGACCTCATCCGAATTGGCTTTGGTCGCGCTGAGGATGTGTGACACGAACATATAGGTGAATCTTGTGGGGTCCGTGATTCAGAGTTCATCAGCTACAAAAAAAGGTAGGGTTCCGTGCTGCTTTGATTGGTGCCCCTGTGCTGTCTCGTCCACCCATCGCTGGACCTCACCCTGCCGCACTGCTGATGCCTAGGAATATTGTCTACGTCATCGAGGACGACGGACGACAGACAGTGGGCATCGCTGGAATATGGGACGCTACCCGCTGCTGATCAGGCTCGGTGAAGAGATCATGGCACCGCTCCCAAACAGTGCAGTGTTGAGAAGTGCTGCAATACGAGTGAGCTCATAACGTGAGACGTGGTTTCTATGATGCTGGAAACAAGCTGGGCAGCTTTACCGAACCTGATAAATGAATCCCGTTCGAGGTGTTCATGTTCGAGCTCACAGGGAACGTTGAAATGCATTCCATGTCTCGGGCGAGTACTAGCGGGGGCACAACAAATTCATTGATTCGTGCAAGTAGGTAGCGAACAAATGGACGTTGCTACACATGCCAGTCGCAACTTCCAAATGTTCCGATTCTCTTCCCCTACTATCTATCATAGATCGATACAAGGCTGATCATCTGTGCACCGGCAAGCAGGTTGAGATCCCAGTGAGCGGGAAAAGGTATTCTGTTCGCAGCTATAGCCTATAGGTCGCCACCGCGGCCGGTTGTTGTGGGCTTGGACTCAGAGCAGTCGCGATGCTTCGTGCGATTCAGACGTCCTCGAAAACGAATACTCAGCAGGTAACATCTGAACAGACAAACGAAGGGAACATACAAGTACGTTTCCTGGTACCGTAGATTGTTCGAATTATTGTCGATTGTTGGTCCTGCGGAGTGGGTGGCGTCTGGCGACGCACTTATGGAACGGGCGTGAGCGCAGGCTCCCAACTCGGACATACACAAATTTTGCAGTACTTGGGGTCTGCTCTCCGAAAGGCTTCGAATGCGACAGATGGTATGGCAACAAGGAGTGGACTGCTCCACCGAGCACTGGACCGCCACAAACAATGGCCACCGGCATCACCTGCCGAGGTATGCCGCCCATCCGGCAAGCTGTTGGGACCTCGAGCACCTCTACTTCTTCGTCTTGCAGGTGGTCTCGGGCCAGCCTGTTCGTACATACACATTCTTCAATGCAGATGCATGCTCTATTGAGCAAGGGAACAGGCATGTCATTTTTGTATATATTTGAGAGGACAAAGGGGAATCGCTCAATGGGGTCATACAGAGACACAATAACCAGTGATCCTAACATAAAACGAAAACGAAGACGATGGACAACGAGGCAGATGGAGCGGTATTACAACAGACAGACGAACGAGCGCTCCGCAGATCCCGTCAGCAGTCCTTCCACACCGCGTTCTCGGGGAACGAGACGACGTGCAGCGCAGTGTTGATCTGCTCCTTCCGGCTCCTGCGCAGGACACGCATCAGCAGCACACACAGTGCGAGGGGCAGAAACCACATACAGACACATGCGGCATATGAGCTCGTCTCTCCGCATCTCGTACATGAGCGGGAGGTGGCGCGAACGACGGCGATGGCGCAGGCTCTTGTGTAACGAAGATGCTCGTATCCTGGATCGGTGCAGGGGCCTCTGGCGCAGGAACATGTCTGCGTTTGCTGGCTGCAGCGACGCCGGCCTCGTGCTTGAAGGCACACTCCACCTCGTCCTCAACGCAGCCCGCCCCGCCCATCCCTACGTCTTGTGCCTCTTCCTCGGGCTCATTCTTGCGATGCACCATGGACTCCACGCGACACGATCCATCGTCCGGCTCGACCAGCATCTCGTCAGGCCGTCCACTGCGCAACATCAGGTGGCTGCACCACCCCCACAGCAGCCTGCCCTGCTCCAAGTGCAGCGGGAGTCGACGCTGCGCGCACCGACCAGCTCGGCGCGTTCAAGGACAGCGCCTCCTCCGACGCGCCGCCACCTCCCAGGCCTCTGACGTGCGCCGGCGCTTCACCAGCTGCCCCGCACCCTCCGTCCTCGCATGCTCCCGCCTTTTTGTTGCTTCTCCCTCGAGCTTGGGCGGCTGCGGCTGCGTCGGGGAGAGAGAAGACATGATCTGCATCGGGGATGTCAGGTCCATGACGTCCGACAGCGCTTCGGCGTAGAGGTCGTGTCCCCGGGATCACTTGTCTCCCCGGGGGTGGAAAGAGTGGAAAACCGGGGTCGACTGGTTCTTCCTTGGCGGGTCCAAGCGTGCCGAACGAGGCCATCAACGGGCGGTCCTCAGCTGGTGGGTAGGCAGCATCTCCTGGACGTGCACAATGAGCTTATCGAACAGGACCTGCACAGACTTTTCGAGCACCTGCGCAGTCGGCTCTCCGGGTGCCACAGAGCACCAGTGGTACATCGTCCTCCAGCTTGATCTGCACCCATTATCAGCGACACGGCCACGGGCCAACACCGACCACGCACCTTGCGTAAGACCTCGTTCAGCAGCCCACCCCCTGCCGCCGCCTTTTGTTCGCCGAGTCAATGCAGCCCGCCGCCCCGTTCACATTCGCGTTCTGCGCCTCCTCCTAGACCCGACCCGCCCTGACGAGAGCTGTCCTCGATCATGAGCGTGCCGTGGTGTTTACTGATAGGCACAGGAAGCCGGAAGGGAGAGGTGCTGGCAAACATATACATGGGCGAGGAAGTTGAGACGCGGGATAGGTGGCCACGAGGCTGCTGCATGTCAGTCGGGTCGCAGATCTTCAGTAGAAATGCATATACCTGCTTCACTGGAAGCCTCCCTGTCTCTGTGGATGTCCTCTCCGACCGCTGATGCTTGGTTTGACACAAAAATGTGACATGAAATGACGAGACACGGATCAATGATAACGGACCTGCCAGCATCAGGAAAAAGAGTCTAGCGCTAAGGCGCTCTGAGAGAGGTGGGAAATCCCGAGAGCGCTTCAGGTGTTGTCAGAGCGTGCCAGGTGTACCCAGGTATACTCAGAGCGCTCTGAGAATATTGACATCTCTGAGAGCTTCCTAGAGCGTACTCAAGTGCTTCAAAGAGCTATAAGAGTGCATCTGCATGTGTTGTACTGGAGTAGATAACTAAATATATTTATGTTCTTTGTTCTACATTACTACTTCTACAATATTGGGTCGGAATCCGAGCTTGTATGGATTCAAGGTGAAGGGCCGCACACAGGTCTTGGGGCACAGCCCATGCATCAGAGGGTGGGCGCTCAATGGCGACCCACAAGTGGCTTGTGGTGGAAAGGCGAACACGGTGGGGTGAGCGGGGAAGGGGCATGCTGGAGGCTCGTGGAGAGCTCAAGACCACCAGGTGCAGGCTAATTTCCTAACAAGAGTAAAGGTGAACTTGCTGGAAGATTCGGTGTTGAGATGCAATAGTGGGCAACACATGGGGCAAAGTGAGTGGGGGGAGAGGGTGCGGACGACTGTGAAGGCGACAACATTCTTAATGAGCGGGGAACATCATCATTACTCAGCAAGCAGCTGCTGCTGCTCGTTGAATCATTCTCACCCCTCCATACATCACCTGGACGTTTTTACGCGACATGTTGGCATTCTGTGGGTGCATCCAGGGGATATACATTGCGGGACCTGTGCGTGAGCCTTTGGCGCAGCTTATGTGTCGGAGGTGGCCAGGGCCAGGGTGGCACGAGCGTGAGTGGGCAAATGTGGGCATGAGCGTGACACAAACGAGAGGGAGCGGAGCCAGCAGGCGAGGGCTAGTGCGCATGCATGAGAAACATGAGGGTGGGGGCGAGGGCGGAGCCAGCGTGAGAGCACAAGCGCAAGAGGCAAGTGAGATGAAGAGGGGGTGAGCGGGCGAGAGAGAGAGAGTGCGCGCTGCGGGTGAATGAGAAGGCGAGGTGGGGTCACAGTGAGCGGGCAAGCACAAAAGGCAAGTGCATGGGAGAGAGAGACGGTGAGCGTGCAAGCAAGGGCGGGCGGTGGCAGTATTGCCACTGTTGGCACCAGCAGAACAATTCGAGAATTTTGATCATACCATCGCACTCGACAAGCAGCTGCAACTGCTCGTTGAGTCCTCTTCACCTCTCCGTCCATCTCCTGGGCATTTTCACGTGGCATGTTGGCACCACATGGATGCGTCCAGGGGGTAAGTGTTGTGGGATTGGCGAGGGCTGTGCGCACGTTGGAGGCGCGATTTACACGTCGGAGGCGGAGGTAGCGCATGGGCACCGTGGATGGGAGGGAAAGGGTGGAGGGCCTGGACGAGGACGTGGAGCTTCAAGTTACTGGCCGCAAACGAGGGGCATGAACGATTGTTGCGCGAGTGCAGGCATGACTCGGAGAAGGACGAGTGTGGGGGTGAGCGCCAGGGAGACGGAGAGAGCAAGAGCGGCCCAGGTGTGAGCGAGTGAGAGAAAAAGGGGGCGAGGGTGACAAGGTGCTGGCCCGTGAGCGGATGCATGGTGTGCACCGCATTGCCCAGCAGGACCGTGCACACACCGACATATGCGTCCGTGTGGCTGAAGAGCAGCGGCGATGCTCCCACGCTCGACGCGCAGCCACCCGAGCTGCTCGCACAGGTTCGTCGAGCGCGCGAGCGCGGGGCGCAGGAGCTTGGTGAGGTGGCGCTTGATGGCACTCAGGGAGGTGGATGTGCACTGGGCATGGACGATCGCAAGGGCGGTGTGGCACGGGTGGAGGCCGGAGAGCGCCAGGGATGGCGGGGAGGATGAGGAACATGGCCACAGAGCCTGGCTGTGACCCATGTCTGCGGGGCACCCCTGCGATGCTACGAGGACACCGCAGCAGTGTTCGCGTTCGCGCGGTGGCAAACGTGCGGGGCCTGGGGAATGCAGTGTGCCAGTAGGCAACACTGGGCCGAGTGGGGGGTGGTGCGAGCAGGCGCGGACGACTGGGAAGGTGACGATGCTCCCGATGAGTGGGGAACATTGTTGTTAGCAGAATCAAAGTCCGCACGGCATTCAGGCTCCACATGGAATCAGGCCTGCGGCTTGCGATCCGTGAGCGGCACATACTGCGGCGTGGTGAGCAAACGAATCAGCCAACCCATCGCAACAGTGCGCACCATGACGTCGAAGAGCTCCTGCTGCGTCACGTTCCCGTCCGCATCCTTGTCGACCTGTACAATTGCTGCCGCCACCGTCCCCACGGGGATGAACATCCGGCCAGGGCACGCGAGCTGCTCGACCAGCTCCGCCGGCATCGTCGGCGCAGCAGCGCCGACGTGAATCACGTCGTAGGGGCCTGCGCACAGTCACGTAAGGAGGCATCCCCGTCGCACCACGAAAGCAGACACATGACACGACACTGACCGGCGTCCGGATAGCCTGCACCGCACACCAGTCAGCACATTGCACTCTGACGTCGACTCGAATCACGCCACGCACGCACCCTTCCTGCCGTCCCCCGCGACCATCCTGATGCGCCCGCCCGCGAGCGCAGCGCCGAGCCCGTCGCGCGCGAGGGTTCTGCACGGACCAGTCGACAAGCTCCGGGACGTGCTCGATGCCCACGACGGTGCCGGCGCCGTCCGCGACGAGGTAGCCGGAGCCAGAGCCGATGTCGAGCACGCGTGCGCCGGGGCACAGCAGCGGGAGCAGGTTCTCCACGGTGTGCGCGTGCTGGGGGAGCAGTCAGCGCTGGGTCTCGAAAGCGAGAGCGGGCGCACCATGTGCGGGGCGGAGATGGTCGCGCCGTGGCCGATGGGTCTGGTGGGCGATGAGCGGCGCATACATACGGCGTGGGCCGTGGTCTCACTGGGGCAAATCCTCGTATGCACTCGCTTTGTTGTACACGTAGTTGGCGCGGTCGACCTTGCTCATCGCCTGTCGTCGAGTCATCGTGGGCACTAGAGGAGATACAATATTCAAACAAGACTAATTACCGCGAGGACATTATGTATGTGAGCGGGCGCAGGTGAGGACGCAAGTGTCAGCAAACAAGGGGTGTGGAAGGCATGAAGAAAGAAGACGTACCGTAAACTTGACGAGCAGCCAACGGCTGCTCGTCAAGTGGTGAATCCTTTGCACACATATCGTGAACTGAGATAGACGCCAAAAATTCTGAGCACCTCAGAATTTTTGGCATCTCGCCATGTAAGCACGCGGACACGTCCTCATCTTCTTCATCTTCCCCACTCACAACCCCCAATCATCCTTCCACAGACAACTCCTTCCTCTTCTCTATGTATACTATTGCCCTCTCTGGGCACCGTCGCCTCAACATGAGATGCCAACACCTTGGCTGACTCAGACATGTCCTCTCGTCCGTCTCATCTCTCGGTTGAGTATCACCGCTCCTTCCAGCTTTCGTTCACAATGCTCGTTCTTCCCACCACCGTCCTCCGTTTCACGTCTTCATGCATGGTGAGCAGCGCTGCTAGTCAGTCCGTCCAGCCCAGTTTAGCCTCGTTGACATTCATCTCCTGTCCTGGCTGCCGCCAATGAGCTTTACACTCAACGACTCTTCTGCAGAGCTCCCGTATTCCGACACCTGGGCCGTCCAGCCCCCTCGGACCTCAATCTTTCCAGCTTTTTCCTTCAGACGTACCATGTCGCACAGGCCAGGGTGCGACACTGAATCTGTCCTTTACCGGCTTAGCAATTGCCCTCTTCGGGTTCAAGGGTCCCGGTCACATACGTGTCGCATGTGGCTGTCCCATAATGATGTTCACCATCCCGAACACAGGCAAACTACAGCGTGCAGTATGACAATACATTATCTTCCTGTCCGCCTACACCGACAAGGTCTAGTGCCAGCAGCTTCTCTTTTCCACATCCTTCACAGACTTCTCCAGTCATTTCATCTCCCTCATGCCTCCTGATGCGACGGGTGCACGGGTGCACGGGCGCGTGGCTCGACTTCACTTTGTCAGATCACGAACGAGAGGTGTGTGTGATTGGTGCATGAGGAGCGCTCTGGTCTGACGCTGATGTCTGAATCTGCACTTCCAGCTTGAGTGCTGCCGCGAGCACGCCTGTCGCCACCGGTGTACTGCTGTGGGCCACACCGTGAGTGCACCCCCATGACAGCACATACGGTGCGACACTGACATATGTTGCCACCACATGCTGTGCACCAGTCAGCATGCATCAGCATCACAGCAGTGAATAGCTGCAGAAACACACCCACAGATTGAATGGCTGCACAAGATTCTTTTTGGCCTGGTGCGTCACTGACTGTGCTATGGATGGTTGAAACTGATATCTTGCTATGTTGTAGTCTCAAAGGCTTTCCCTGAGCCCATGCAGAGCATGCAGTGACAATATTACTGACTTGCATTCTTTTGAACCAGGGTAAGTTGCATTCTCATTCTGAATGACTGTCTATCCTTACATTGTACTGCATGTCACAGATACTGGTTGATGCTCTGCTGGTGCTCACAACCTGGCAAGTGTCTCCATATGGTATGATCCATTATTTTCACCACACTCATATACGTAGTCCTACCATACCTGTATATTAAGTATTGTGATTTCCAATGATTACAGCTGCTTGACCAGTATTCAGAATGGATAGATGAGTGATAACCAACAACAGAGAGCAATCTAGGCTACATTGAGCGTGATTCAGCATGCTTTGAGAGCCCCTCAAAGCAACCAGAGTAGCTCTGAATGCACCTGAGAGCCACTCAGAGTGCACTCAGAGCAGCTCAGAGTGCACTGAGAGCGGGTGCAATAGAGCACCTTGTATTGAGCGCATCTCAGAGCGCTCTGGCTGCTCTGACGCTCTGAGTGCTCTAGCGCGCTCTAGGACGTCCTAGAGCGCGCTAGAGCGGACCGCTTTTTCCTGATGAGGATAGCATCAGTACGTCGCTCATTGTCTAAAGCATTGAGTCTAGTTGTGATATCCACGAGAACTTGAGATTATTGGCAGGATTGCCTACCACACAAGGTACGCTTCCAGGGCAGCCGTGTGCTTTGCTAAGCTTGCTCGATTGAACGTGAGGCTTGGGTACGCCTGTTCTCAATATGATTACATGGAGGGACACTTCTCTTTGTGATGCACTGACAGGCGGACCATAGACGAGACAATTTTGGAGAGAACACGAGGATGTAGAGAGATGAAGCACAGATTGAGAAGCGACCGGGAACATCTTAGGACCGAGTCTTGCATGCTACGTTCTCAATCTCGATCGGTGAGCACGTGTTGAGTCCTGCCTACCCCTCGTATTCACTGAAATGTCTCTGCCTTGACCTGTTCAGCAGTTATTTTCGTTGTGCTCAGGCTATGGCAGGTCAGATGCATAATGCTGGCATGCGTTGTCATGAGAGTGTGAGTCGTGCAGTGCTTAACCATAGAGAGAATAAACTGATTTGCCGCATCAACAGGTATCTCCATAAATGGGATCATTGCGGCATGATTGGCTTCAAATATATGTTTCGGTATATTGACACTGATTTGCCAGTGAGCGAAGCATATGCTTGCGCCGCTATCGATTCCTTCACCCTCAATTTTCACCTCCACGTCGTCCCCCTGGACTACTCGTCTGTTATGCCTGAGGGCAACTACATCGCTCAATTGACTGAGGAACCATCGCGCGATCAGCCGTTCGATTGTCAGCGCCCCAACTGCACGGAGAAGCACTTCGAACCGGGCACCACGGAGATCCACTATATCGAAAGTGCGAACCCGTCTACAGAGGGCATCTGGGTATGCGATGCCTGCAATGATTACTATGGTCGAAAATCGGGACGGTGCGACGTGGTGGTGAGCTTGTTTCTTTTATCCTTGCCGTAGAGACGACTAATGTTGTGATTTTCAGATGCGACGACCCAGGCTGCGCCTCACCGCCCTGGACCTTCACCTACGCAGCATGTCAGAGACATTCATCGTAGGACGGCTCAGGCGCAGCGTGGGGGTGAGCATTGCTCTTATTGAATTGTCACCTGCTTGTTGCTCATGATGCGAGTTGCTACTAGAACGCGGTACGCCAGTGGCACCTCTGGGAGAAGCATTCAAGCCGCGGGCCCCTTTACAACAACCGAGGACATCATCATCTGGAACATCTGGCCCAAGAGTCAACCAACTAGGCTGGCGATCGGGACAGATGCTGCCTCCTCCGCCCCCGCTAAGACATCCTCCACTCCCCCTCTTGCTCTTCCTGGACGTATGCCAACCGGCTACACGGTAGCCCATAGGGAGTATGCAGATATTCGTGATGCGGTCCTCAGCAGCGTGACACAGGGCAGTGTTAGAGAGTCTGTCATTCTCGATGTGCAGCTTGCGCGGAGGTACCTGGCTTAAGGACATTCAAGGCAGACCAATTTGCGGTATGATTTCATATCTTCATTCGATCGAGCCCTTAGCACTGATCGTGATTTGGCCAGGCTGAAATCGTGGACTGGATCCCTGCAAAAATCGGTGCAGGCGATCTAAAAGTCATATGCTGGTGGCCATCCAGGACAAGTGGATTCGGCGGAGTCAAGGATTCAAATTGACTATCGACGACGTTATATTGCGCAACAAACATTTCGCAGAGATCATCCCGAAACAAGTCGACACTGACGCGATTTCTTCGGATTACTACAAGAAAGTTGCTGCACGAGGCAAAGGACAGCCTCCTGTGACGAAGTTTGTGCAAGGCAGCAGGGCAGCAAACATTTATCTGGAAATCCCGGAGGATATATACGAGAAGTACCAGGACCATCTGAGGCGCTGGAGTATGCAAGACTGAGTAGGGAAGCAGCTGAAGAAGAGCCTGAGCCGGTTAAGCGCAAGGGTACTAGGCGTGGAAAAGGCAAGGTCAGTGACTGTATCTTTACTCAACATCGTCAAGAAGATTGACATCTGAGTTTCCAGGCTAGAATGGACGCTCCTCCACCAGAGGCTTCGGATAGCGACGATGACCTGTACAGCAACGATGCGGTATATCATGGCAACACTATATCTGACTCGGAGTTCGAGCAAGTCCAGCCTGTGGACACAGATCTTTCGTATGTCAGTGTAATGGCGAAGCGTCCATTGGAACCTTCGTCACCGGTGAGATTCTTGCTACCTGACTATGAGATGATAACTGATCCACGATGATGAGCAGCCTGCGCCCTCTCAGCCGCCAAAATCGCCAGTCACACCACCCCGAAGCGTCAACACCAAGCAGACTTCACCTCCCGGATGCTTCCCATCTTGCAGCTGCATTACGCTCTCAAGGACGTCCAACGGATGCAGGCGTTCATTCTCTTGTACGCTGAATCCTGAAATTTTCCATTAGATCGTTGCATTGACTTTCTGATCAACAGTCAGCATCAGGTCAATGGCAGTGACCGTACGCGCAGTCGTCGTGCCGCCCTCATTTGTTGATGCTTTAGCTATAGCGCATCAGGATCTCGAGCACCTGGGTGATCCAAAGATCGCTCAGATCACTCTTGACCCTGAGGGTGCCAAGAACGGATCCTTTAAGAAGGCTTTGTTCGGTACGAGCACGGAGCCGCTCTTCCGTTCGCACAAGAATCCTGGTTCGAAGCATCCTCTCTGCGCCAAACAGACCTACTACACCGGGAACAAGGGGTCGCTCTTGCCCTATGACTCGCGCAAGCAGGCCCGACTCCTGTTCGTGGAGGTGAAATGCCTTGTCTGGGCTGATTTACTCCTCCGTCTGGTATACGATTTTATACGCCGGGAATGTGCGAAGAGAGGCAAGCCATCGTTCGATATTCCGCAGTTTCGCTACATCGAGGCCGCGCTTGCGGTAGAGCAAGGGGGGAATTTAGCGTGCATCTCCTAGAGGAGGTTATTGACTCGCAGAAAGAGGGGTATTCCGGAAGTACATCAACAACGAGCACGCTGTCCCATTGAAGTTACGACACCCAGAGGATACTGTGCTCGCAGAGTTCCTGGCCTTTACGCAACACGTGCAATATTGGAAGACACAGAAGATTGCGTTCATTACAGACTACCAAGGTATATTTTGCGCTCAATATTGTTTATACTATGACTGATCTAGTATCGTCTCTGCAGGAGGTCGCACTCTGCTCACCGACCCTCAAATCATCACTCATCCGTTGAGCCTTTCTCATATGTGGATGTCTAGTAGTGCTAATACTCTTACCACAGACATATCGGCCATGTATTCGCAGATGGAAATCTGCCCGCTGCACATGCCACCTTCGAGGAGGACCATCGATGCAATGCATTTGCAAATACTTCCAGGTTCCAACAGACTATGATGCCTGGCCTGTTCCAGACGTACTTCGTTCTTCTGGAGCGGCGGATTACTTAGGTAGCAAGGCAATGTCATTGTCAACGAAAGGTTTGAGCACTATTATCTTACACCATGTGTTGCAGTCTGATATTGTGTTGGTTGCAGATTGAACGACATGTAGACATGCTGATACTCGTCATAGTCGCTTTATTATTCTATATTTCACCTTGTTCTGTACTCAAATCACAATATTACGCTTGTCGCTGAGATCAGGTGCTGAGATCAGCTGATTAAGCAGCCAATGTGCGCGAGCTGTCCAATTGTAAAATCTCAACTGGCCCTTTTGTGTGCTAGGATTGTCCTGATTATGCCTTCTTATGGTGTACTTTACCTCCCAAAATAGGCTGTATCTTTTGATCTGCTCATATTATGCTGTAATTCAACTTGCAATCGAGCGCAAGTAAGGCAACTTGTTACAATTCACACGCGTTGAGATCAGCTGATTAAGCAGCTGATGGGTGAGAGCTGTCCAATTGTAAAATCTCAATCGGCCCTTTTGTGTGCCAGAATTGTCTTGATTATGCTTTGTTATGGTGTACTTTGCCTCCCAAAATAGGTTGTATCGTTCTATCTACTCCGAGTCATATCACAGAACAATATTGGAATGACTAGTGAGCGCAGGCAGTGTGGGTAGATAGTATCGTAGCATACAAGTGTTGTGTGTGCTGCATAGGTCTGGATCTTTCATGCAACAAGAGGTGAATACATAATCAATCCTCCGCACCGGACAAGTCTGCGACAATACGCTCACCACCTCCACTCTCCCCCCTAGACCAGGAGAACATGACCCTCACCCGCTCGTCCTCTTCATGATCCTCCCCATCGTCACCGCTTTCTGCATCAACATCCTTCTGTACAGCATCCGGTAACTGCGGTTCGTCGACTCCACCCATGTAACACCAGTTACGAGGGCCTGCAGCTTCGTCTCCATGGCGTAAATCACGCAATCCTTGGAGAAGAGGAATTGGATCGTCATGCCCATGGTCATAAGCATGTGAGTGTGGTGTATCGTTGAAATCGAGGTCGTCCATAGGCATTGAGCGCAAACAGGTGAGAAGCTCGATGTATATTTCCCAGAACGTCTCCCGTGATATGACTGGTTCGCCGACTTGTGTATAGAGCTGTTTGATTAATACCTCAAAATCGCGGGGCACTAGCTCGAAGACAGGATGATCGGCGGAGCCCACGCTAGCTCCATCTCGTCCAATAGCTCTGTAGGCACGAGTACCTGAGATAACGTTAGCAAGGCGTATATCACCACAACAAAACGGCACCTTAAAGTCGCGAGTGCCGAACCGCTCTGGTTTGGCCGTAATGAGGTCTGGTATGCCATGAGGGGTCACCTTGTGTTTATCCGCACGTCGGGACGTCGAATTCCAGCGCTCTACATAGGCGTCCAGTTCATTCTGCAGCCATGGAATAGCCAGCCAGAGGAAGAGCAGTCTGGAGAGGCGTTAGCACACTCCCAGTTGTTGGCAGGCACTGCAGCAATGTGATCTGTATTGAAACTCACCTTTCAATGACCTCGTCTGGATTGTATAGCCCCTCAGATGTCCCTCATCCAGAAGTGCCTCAAACCCGGGTGTAAAGTGGCGTCGCAGGAGACCACCAGCAATTTCGGTTTGATATTGCTCTTGTTTTCATCCAGCGGTGCTGCAAGTATCGGCCAGCGTAGGATCGAGACGATGGCGTATATTTGTGTGACAGTTACCCCCCCCGAAGTTCTCTGATCCGGGATCACTTTGCGTGACCAAGGGCACACCTGCATTATGTAGGTTGAAATGCCCGTGGCTGAACGACACATTGTGGAGTATGACTCACCGCCAGCCTTTCTCGCCGCTTCAAGATAGAAACTTGTGATAAGGCGAGGATTGCGGTTAGTCCACCATATCTTGAGCATACAATCCGCCCTGCAAACGGCTCCACCGCAACATGTAAATATAGACCACAATCGCTTCCATTTATCATGTTGATCCATGGCCAGGATGTCGTTGACGCCAGCAGCCCAGAATCGCCTGCGCTTGAACTTCTTCGCCTTGCGCATCTGAACGGCATCCGGTTCTACTAACTTCAGATAGCCGGCCACAAGTGTCCTGTGTCGCACGAGCGGTCAGATTAAAAGGAGTGCCTGAATGGTTCACGTACTCCGATGCTTTGATTTTGTAATTCTGTCTCAACACACCCACCATTTGTCGAGCACCCATGGTCGGGAACTTGGTGCGGATCTCGTGGACAGCTGGCCCGATTGTCTCATGATTGTGCTTCTGCTGGCGCGTACTAGTCAAGCCCCAAGTCTTTCTCAACCGTTTGAAAGATTTGAGGCTGTAACCAACATAGATGCACGGTTCACAAATCGGGTAGGAGAGTTGAGATGGTGAGGCCTTACCCAAGTGTGTACGTTTCGGGGTCGAAATGGTCTTGCAGCTGATCGACTATCTGCTGGTCATTAAGACCCATGTTCCAGTACTGTTCCGCATAAGGGCGTATAAGATCTGCAGGAGCTACTGTGTAATGAGACAGAGCAGTCGTCCAGTGACTCCGAAGAAGATACGTACGCAACGACTTGTACTGATTTGGCATATTTCAACTTGAAGTTGGTCCACTTGTCAGGCAAGAAATGAGAGGTAAGTTCCGGTACCAGTGCCGTGTTGTCAACTTAGGTCCAAGGAATGGAAGCAAAAGGAGGAGACAACGTCGATTGTCGCATCAATCGATTGTAGTCCACAAATCATGTGAATACTGGGTCATAGCATACAACGCACGCAAAACATCCAACACATCTACTAGTGAGAGCACACCAAATCACTATTAAGGCCTACATGCTGCATTTTCTCACTGCTAGCCAAATACATTCATTATACACCTGGGTAAGGACCGATATGCACACAGTTGCACTTTCCGCCTTTCCAGACAGCAAGTGGCAGTCTGCCATGGACACGTCCTATAACGTCCTGGGCCGAAGTCGCGGATACACACCCACGCAATGCGAGCTTGGCACACGTTCGACTCAGAGGGTGGTCCTCCGCGCAGATGCCCTGCGGAGCGGCGGATGGATGAGCGAGCGCCAGCGAAGCTCCGTACAATGGAGAGCACACCTAACCTTGGACAGCAGGTGCGCCTCACAGAACGCTTCGACGATTGCCTGGGCCATATTTGGGCTTGCAAGCAACGGGTCATGGAGGCGTGAGCGAGACAGAGCAGCAGGAGCCTCCGCACATACCTGCAATGCTCTGCATGCGGAGAGGTACTTGATGGTCTTGCGCAGGTGGCGGGATCCCGCGCATGCAGCTCGGACATCTGCAAGAGTGTCCTGCTCAGCGCCTGGTTCAGTGTGTCGAGTGCGTCCCAGAGCGCGGTCGCTGCTCCTGGGTGAGTCCGGCGCGTCTCGGCAGATAGCACGACGTACCTGTAGCGCTGCTTTCTGGCGCCACTTCCCATGAGGGAGGCGTGTCGCTCCCAGCATCGACAACTGCTAGCATGAGTCGTGTCAAGGGAGGGAGCTTGAACGGCTCCACACAATAGTTCCATGCGATGTTTCGACAGTGAGAACGGTCGGTAGGATGGGTCGCTTATGAGCTTCAAGGAATGTGTGCGCGTCAATCTACAAGCAGGGTGGATGTGTCCTGCGCATCGCTTCCTCGCTCATGAGCGGCTGCAGCACGGCTGGGTCGAAGCGCGTGTACAGCTGGCTCCCAAAGACCGCCACGGGGACGTCGAATCCGCTGCGACCTTGCTGTG
>JABYQE010000173.1:0-56235 GCA_022376435.1 Amylocystis lapponica
TAGACAATGTAGTCGGCATATAGATTCTGGAAGCTAATCTATACTCATTGTGTTCAAAACCTTACAATTCGTTGGCATCCTGCTGTTGTATGATAAGCTTCAGACCAACTTCATCTCGCAGATACACATGATAAGCCATGCACAATGTAGTGAACATAAAGATTCTTAAAGATAATGGAATGCTAATCTATCCTCATTGTGTCGAAAGTCTTACCATCTCCTGGCAGTCTGTTGTACTCGGATAAGCTCCAGATCATCTCCATCCCACATATACACATGGTAATCCCATATTTTCCATTATAAGTACATACAACACTGACACCACATGACCAACTCAATCCGGTCATACCGCTGCCGTGCAAAATCCCTGATGCTTCGTCACGGTGGCGGCCACATTTACAGCCCACGTCCAGCACCCGGCGCAGTGCAGGATGCACTCGAGCTGATCTAGGGCGGCCTATTGAAGGTCAGCGGTATCTCCATTCTTGAACGACACGCTTCGAGTCCTCTTTCGACGTGGCAATTTCAGTAGGCAGTGCGAAAAATACCACTCGGGGAGAGCCAGGATTTCAGGAGGCCTGCTCATGCGAGTTTGTGCTCTCTTGTTGGAATGACACGTTCCTTGAAGGAGTATCAACTTTCTTGGGCATATACAGAGGCAACACACGGATAACTATCGTGCGACTGGGTGTTCAGAATTGTGAGAGGACGCACGTCGTGACATTACCAAGGATACTGACTATGACTCGAAGTTTAGGTCGAGCTGCCAGCAGCGCACAGTCCTGGATTGCGATTGCACCGCGCCGACGGCTGCTGATCTCGGTACCCTATCGTCTGGTCAAGTGAGTTACTACTTCGGACGACAATCGACTTTTTTGATGATGCCTACCTAACTATCACCAAGTGAACTCTTTACAGACTAGCGCTGCCAAGACGGACGAGTGCCCGTTCAGGGTCCCCGCCTGGTGGAAAGATTCCCCAAGAAAAAAACAGTCCTGACGACGACGCCTGCGGGCACATTCCTGCGGGACACTGATACTGTGAGAGGATGCAGTTCATTATTCGCTGCTTTCTCAGAGCAGAATCTCCGAAGATGACTGTTGGACTGTGTTCGAGTTCATCAATAGCGTACGTCTCATGTGGAGCCCACGGCGAGTCGAACCGTATCTCATCTTCAGCTAAAGTCCTCTTTCGTTGGCTCAAACTTGACCAATAACGTGCTTTTCAAGGATTTCCGTGCGGACTTCTGAGTCCGCTCAGAGTCCCGGCCAACCTTAGAATATTTGGTCCTGTTCCGGAATCGACGTGTCGAGGAGGGTGATTCATAGGAATAGTACGGTGGTGAGCACGGCCTAGAGACAGACAGACAGACAGTGAAAGTGTAACTGGGGAGAGCATGCATATGCTCCGCCGCGCGTAATGACGCCCGCTGTATTTTGTCATGTTTTCCTCTGGCAACTTACATACTACTCCTCGACGATGACCATCGTGTTGCTCTACTCAGCTTCTACAGACCTCTTCCGCTGACTTCGATCGTGCTTAATATGTGTTCTATTTGCCAAGAACTTATGGATGAAACTTTGAGGTCGGTGAGTTCATGAGCTACACCGATTATCCGAAGCCGTACTGCTTTGATCGTCTGTCTGGTTCGACGGCAGCGACACTTAGGAACTCGCATATGTATCTCGCGTGCCATTGAGATGTTGCATTGGTGTCCCTGCGCTGTATCGTCTACACGTCGGTGGACCTTACCGTGTCGACCTCCAGTTTGCGCAGCCGCCTGTCGCTGACGCATAGGAATATGACACTGGCTCATCCGTTCCCAGTGTGGTGTCGACGCGCTGTTCGCCGATACCACTGCGATCATACTTCCAGATGACCTTCGAATGGCGATGTTGCAATACGAGCGAGCTCTTAATGTGAGACGTGGTTCCTAGGATGCTGGGACGATGTTAATAGACTCCATGTCTCGGGTGAGCACTAGTGGGAGCTCAACGAATCCATTGATTCGTACAAGTAGATAGCGAACAAATGGACGTTGCTACACACGCCGGTCGCAACTTTCATATGCTCCGGATATACGGTAGGTCGCCATCGGCCAGTTATTGTGGGTTTGAAGCAGTCGCAATGCTCCGCACGACGTCCTAAAACGAATTCTTAGCGGGCAACATTTGAACAAACAAACGAAGGGTATACAAGTACGTTCTGTTACTGTGGTTACTGTGAAGGTTCGCGTTGTTGTCGGTTGTTGCTCCTGCCAAGTGGGTGGAGTTTCGCAGCGTCCCAACTCCGACATAAACATTTGTCGCAGTACTTGGGGTCTGCTCTTTGGAAGGATCTGCTTCGAAGGCGACTGATGGGGCCATCCTCCTGGTCCTGGAATTTCGCCGAGCGGGATGCCGACGCGCGCACCCTAGTTACTTACCATACGCAGAACATGCTCAATTGATCCGAGCATCTGGTATCTATAGATCACCGTCAGTTGAGAAGGATTCGGAAAACGGAGCACATAGCCTACCAGGCCTGCATGTGATCGCCGGATACGAGGCATCGTAACTCCATAAGACGCCTTCAGCCTGCACCTGAAGAGAAACCTCATCATCCCACGCTCAATATTACTCCCACATCACAATCGTTGGACGGTCTGCCTACGGGAGATAAGGTCAATATCAATGGTCTGTCCAGGTCTGTCCCCGAAAGCTTACATCCTGGCCGCCCCGAAATTCGCATCGTCACACATAGCAACGTCTTGGCCTCGACACAGCTCCGCAGACAGGACCTTAGTATCAGCCTCGACACCCGAGCCCAGAAGCCATCTTCAACAATCCCACTATGACTGTTGCGGACTGCTGTTTCCGTGGGGTTCTCTCGATGTGTCCTCACATCTCCAGGATATCCCCATGGACACAGCAAGCTATGCATTGTGCAGAAAGGACTCGTCGGATTAGTCTCCAAGGGTTCTCCGCGTAGGCGGCTTTGTGAGTACTAGACCACATTTCGAGCGTGAGGATATCTCGGTTTGATCTAACGGCGAGCACAAGCTTCACCTACGCGCTGCGCGAGGTTTAACACTGCTCGGCATGAACGAAACATTCCAAGAGCTCGCCTGGTGCCTGCGAGGCCACAATTCCATCTCTACGGGACCCCCTTTGGTACAGGCATCATCATGGATCCTAGCGCTTGTCTAGATCTAGAAAAGGTACAGGTTCGATTTACTCATGCATGCAATGGCTCACCATCGCCAAAGTGAATAGCCATCCACTAGTAAATTTACATCACTGGCCTTCAAGTCTCTGGATTGTGGTCAGCAGCTTCTCGACACAAGTGACGAGGCTGAGACAGATGGGGTATTCCGGAGGCCAACTGCATATATGCGTTGTTGCGTCGGGACTGCGTCGAGCGGTGTCACCCGGGCGTCTCGTCACAGAGATCATGAGGCGGGGGTGTTTTGAACCCAAGGTGTGGTACGTATCTCGATCACGTTCTCTTGCTGCAGGTTCGCCCCAGCTGTTCTTGGCGGCGGCGGCGGCGGGTCATATTTTCTATGAATCGCCGACGGTCATGGTCATAGGTGTGCCGTGGATGATCGGCGCGCTGTACATCATTGGAGCGCCGTCGAATCCCCGGCTCATCTCGAGACCGTGGGCGTCTTTGACTTGGAGTGACGAGAAGAGTCTGTCGAGCCTAGACGTGGATCCTGACTGCTGCATGGACGGGGGGCCTGTTGTTATGACCGTCCTGGGCGAGTCGAGCCAGAAGCGCATTACTGCTAGAAATTGGACGGGCGGTAACAAGCCGAGTTATGCCCTACACCGACTCGAGCGTGTACCTTCTATCTCTGGCTGAGAGTCGAAGGTGGGTGGGCAAGGTGGCGAGTCATCCGCAGGACACGCGGCAATATCGCGCTGTTTGCGCCTTCGCTCTGTTTTACTATTTCCCCTTCTCATGTGCCGCGCGCCAGTATCATTTATTGAAAATGGTATGCTAGCCTTCGGCGCATCTCCCGAGTTCTGTTTCTAGTCTATGTACCCTATCTATCGCGGCCACACACAACAGTCATCGTTTTACTTCACGTCCACCCGGTGCCTGCATCTCGACGGGGACTCTGCATCTTTTCTCGACACACCTGGAACAGGTCTCTTCATATGCTGCGGTACTCACGATAAACCCTCTATCTTCTCCCGCAGCTCACACGCAATGGACGGAGGCTCGACCTCTTGTCAGGTGTACCCTCAATACAAAGGTTCCATCCACAATTCTGGCGCACAAACTTCCAAAACTATCAGTTTACCGCAACCGACAGATCGGTCTAATCATTGTATCTCAGAGGTCCAGAGCTACAGTATTGGCGAATCGTTGTGCCGCCTCCCCTTGAGGCAATATACGTCGTTTTCTGCGGCTGACGGTGTAGAGTCACAAACCCCACATCTCTTGCGAATCGGTCATTGTGATATTTTTGTATGTACATTTCGCTGATCATGAATCCACAGGCAACAGTACCCTCGACCATGTAAGCATCGCAATATCTGATTCATTAGCGGCTGCAATCCGTCTTCGTCGTCCCATTTTATTTGGCGTCCATCTTCCTTTCAGTCTTCAAGTTCATTCGCCCGTGAACGCTTGTGTCCGTTGATCGTGGGCGCGGATGCGGAATTCTGCATGCAAGCACTGCACTGCGCCTGCCGTTCCTCGACGACCAGATTTTGATCTTCGAGCATACTGCGGCCAAATCGTGGTCAACGTTGTCCAGTGCCGATGTCCGGGAATGCTTACATGTGCGCACATATGTTATCGCAGTCGTGCTCTGTGGTCTTGTGGCGGCTGCTCAGTGTGCAGTACTCGCTACTACAATCGACCTGCGACAACATCAGCGGGATTCTGCGGGTGCAGAGGCAACATACGGAGTGCTGTCGGACGGCATGTTGGTGCCCGCAGGCATAACCAATGGATGTGATCAGCTTGAAGCACATTTAGGCGGGGAGAAATAGGGCGGGGCTCAAGGCTGGGGAGCCATGCCAGGCGAGCGGACACTGTTTTAACCACAGATCATCATGCGACGATCCTTTGCTTCTGACGTCCTTTCACAGCATATCCCAATCGTGCTGGCCAATCACTCGGTGCAATGCGCCAGGGACAGTTCGTGGAAGACTTGAGTGGGGACCTCCTCCAAGGGATTCGCGAGACATCGAGAAGAAACGAACCTCCCATTTCGGGGCCCTTCCCTTCCTAACGTGTGCTCTATATCGCGGACATCCAGAATGATTTGCGACGGCAATCCCAATGCCGACCTGAAGCCCAGCACATGTGGCGGACGACTTGACTGCTCTTTTAGGCCTGCAGGCAAGGAGACCTGCGGAGCAACGAGAACTGTGAGCCCTGCCTTTGACGTATGACGCACACTACTTATCAATATACAGCGATGATAGATAACATGCCACGCAACGCCCTCCTCAACTCTAATATGACGCAACATTGCGAGGCTCAGAGACACCTTCTGAGAATTCGGTGCTGTTGACGTCCATGGGCGTGTGCCCGATTCATATCTCGTGACTGTGGCGTTCTGCCAGTGTGGACTTTTCCCGCACGGGGTTAGTGATCACCACTCCGTGTGGCGTAATGTGATGCCCATCGTATTTCTCCATATTTTCCTCAGCCATGGGGCATCTCACGTACACCGAAGGTGACGGATAGAGGCATCTCTTCAACATCTTCGGAGATCTCGACCACTACGTACTAGCACACATGTGACGCAGGCCCACACACGATTTAAAGAAATGCCTGGTACGGGACACCGTCAGCTGGGAAGAAAGTTTCAAGAAATGGTGAGCGTACTCTGTATGTGATTACCGGATGCAAGACAACGTAACTCCAGAGCACGGAGAGAAATTGTGACACTTCACATGCATCTTACGGCCAGCATCATCGTCATACCAAAGAATTGCCTTAGGGTTGACTCAGGCTGTTAGTTCTGCAGACAGGGTCTGTCAGTCACGATATCCGTGTCGAAAAAAGGTGCGGCGATCTTCGAAAATCCTATTAAGACTGTTACTCCATGGTATTCTCTAGGTGTATCCCCCCTATCTTGAAGATGATTCCATGCCAGCATCTATGCATTGAGCAGAAAGGACTCCGTAGCTTTATGAGTACTATCTCAATTCGAGCATGAGGATATCGTACGTGATTCACTCGACGATTCTGATCTTGACTTGATTTAACGGCGTGCACAAGGGTCACCTGCACCATGGTACACACACCATGCAAGGGTTAACACCGTTTGGCATGAACGAACCATTCCGAGAGCTCACCTGGTATCCGAGGGAACGTTGCATCTCAGTTACTATCTCGGTGACCACGTTGGGTACAGGGATCGCCATGAATGCTCGCCCTTGTCTGGAAAAGGTACGAGTTCGAGGGTGTTCAAGTATGCGAATAACTCACCATATTCAGTTCCGACAGGACGCCGTCGCGGAAGTGAGAGGCCACTTTCCAGTGAACTTACATCATCGTCCTCGAGTCTCAGCATCGTGTCCAGCGGCGTCTCGACACAAGTAACGAGGTTGATCCGGATGGGGTATTCCAAAGTAGCCAACTGCACATATGCGTTGTCATTATATCGGATTTTCGCCGCATAGATCACGAGGCGGGGATATTCAAGTTGAACCCAAATTGTGGTATGTACCTCCATCACATTCTTCCTCCGCAGGTTCGCCCCAGCTGTTGTTTTTGACGGCTACGGGGGGGGGGGTCTCTTTTTTACGCGTCGCCGACGGCCACGCGAGCGCCCCAGGCCGGGCCATAGGTGTGCCGTGGACGATCGGCGCGCTGTGGATTATTGGAGCGCCGTCGTCGAATCTCGATACCGTGGGCGTCTTTGAAAGTCTATCGAGCCTAGACGGTGGGCTTAATGGTTCTGGACGTCCTGGATGAATCGTAATTCGCCAGCAGCGCGTTGCTCCTGGATATAAAACGGCTGGAAGTGGAAGGTGTGTGGACAAGGTGGCGGGTCATCCGCGGGACACGCGGCAATCTTCGCGCTGTTTGCGTCTTCGCTCCGTCTTGCTATTCCCTCTTCTTACGTGCTGTGCGCCAGTATCCCCCACTGAATACTGGCATGTTAGCCTTTGGCGCATCTCATGGCAGTTGTCGCAATGTTTTGTTCGTTCTTAGGCTACGTGCCCTATCCGTCGCAGCCATACACTTCTCACTTCAGCTACACGCCCACCAGGTGCTTGCGTCTCGATAGGGAACTTGAATGCTCATCGTTTCTCGAAGCACGCTAGAACAGGCCTTTTCGTATGCTAAGGTGAATCCCTCTAATTGTGCCGGCCCGCGGCTCACACGCAATAGACGGAGGCTCGACCTTTTGTCAGGTGAACCCTCAATACAAACAAGGTTTCATTCAAATGCTAACGCGCAAACTTCTAAAATTATCAGTTCAGCGTCACCGACGATCGGTCCAATCATTGCATATCAGAGGTCCAGAGCTACAATATCGGCGAAATGCCTGTGCCGACTCCCCTTGTGGCAATATGTGTCGATCTGTAGGGCTGACGGCGTAGTGTTGCAAGAACTCACATCTTTCACGAATCGGTATTTGATACTTTCTCTGTACATTTCGCTGATGATGTATGCGTATGCAACAGTCCCATCGACCGAGTAAGTAGCGGCTGCAATCCACCTTCATCGTCCCAGTTTATTTGGCATTCATCCCCCTTCATTCTATAGATGCATTCCGTGAACGCTTGTGTCCGTTGGCCGTGGGCGCGGGTGCGAGATTCTGAATACAAGTGCTGCACTGCGCCTGCCGTTCCTCCACGACCAGATTTTGATCTTCGAGCATCCTGCGACCGCATCGTGATCAACATTGTCCAGTACCGATATCTGAGAATGCTTACATGTGCGCACATATGTTGTCGCATTCGTGCTCTGTGGTCTTGTGGCAGCTGCTCAGTCTGCAGTACTCGCTGCTGCAATCGACCTGCGACAACATCAGCAAGACTCCGCGGGTGCAGATGCGACATACGGTGTGTTGTTGGACGGCATATTGGTGTCCACAGGCGTACCCAATGGACGTGATCAGTTTGAAGCACATCTAGTCGTCAAGCAAGAAGGCGGGGGCTCAGGACTGGAGAGCCATGTCAGACGAATGGACACTGTTTTATCCACGGTGCATGCGACGATCCATTCTTCCCGACCTGCATTCATAGCACCTCCAATTCGCGCTGGCCAATCGCTCAGTATGATGGTGCGGCAGCATTTCATAGAATGTCTGAGCGGCAGACCACCCACAAGCTTGGGAGTTCAAGAGACATCGAGCAGCATTGAAAATGCCTTTTCGGGCCTCTTCCCTTCATGCCGTGAAATCTGCATCACGAGCATCTCACGAAGATCCAGAATGGTTTGGGAAATCGAACGCCAACCTGGACAGCTGGATGCCTCACGTGTTGGGGGGGATGCACCACTCATTTTGCTCTTTGGAACCGTTCACGGAAAACCGCAGGACGAAATCAATAAGACCTCTGAGATCTGAGATCTGAGGACTTATCGTAGATATACTTGTGATGATGCATTCTGGTGAATCATCAGTGCTAAATAATACGACATTGACACGTCATGCCACACATACTCAGTTCCTTTCCGACTTCAATGAACAAGCCGTCACGAAAAAACGACCTTTGAGAACCGGCGGTGATTTAATCATGCAAGCGGATCCACAGACCAGACATCCCGTCGTGTGCAATATTAACCAAGTTGGCTCGTGAGAAATGGGGTTCCTCTGCCTCTTGTTGTTGCAGAGCAGGTTGCGTCATTGAATGTGATTGTAATCAAAAATTAGTATGTCAGTAACGTGCATGACGAGGTGACGGAGACATCGGAATGCTAACACTCACCAAGGGGCAGGAAGCGCGTGAAGAATTAGGGGTATTGATTATTGCATCGCATAGCCGGTAGGCAAGAGGCTGAAAACCGAGCAATCAGCACTTGCGAAACAGAGCTGCCCACGAGACTGATGGAAGATGACGGACATTACCTTCATGTCGAATATATCCCATGCAAGTGCCATGACTAGGATAGAAACCACAGCCATTGGACAAGATGGAATTTGAGGAAGAAATAGAGCAATTGTAAGGCCACCGGGAGTGCCCAGTCAAATCAGAAACAATTTGCGTTATCATCAGCCCTCCAGCCTCGGCAGCACACAATTGAAAGCACGACATGTGGGCTAGGTGATCTCCGATCACGAAAAATGACAAGAAGCGGGGATGTTTGCTTGTCGCAGGCACAGAAGCGAACGAGAAGGTCGGACGAGCATAGAGAAAATGTGGGTTCGCGCTGCTCCGCGTACGCGTGGGATGCAGGCATGTGCGCCCAACCACTGGTTCGCGCTCCCGCAAAACCACGGCGGTCCGCGATCAAGTGGCCAACGGCGAATTTTAATGATAATTTCAAAAGGCGGTGTCCGCGGTCTCTGAGCTGTATCTCCACCAGCGTTAAGTCGTGAGGGGTTCCCGAGAATATGAAGATGCGGATCACCGATCAGTTTGGATCCCCGATTACGATATTCCACGGAACGAACTTGGTATACTGCGGCCGGATTTGTTTGCAGACTCCTGTATATTCGTTGGAATATCAGAGCCCGTCTGTGTCGTATACAATTGCCAACTTACAAGACAGGTGCGTACTTCGGTTCGAAGCATATTGAGACTGGTGTACTGCGTAATAGTCTAGCACAGCCTGATCAGAGCTCAAGCCTAAGTACTAGTAGTGTGCGTGGCCGCTCCACATTTTCTCACACTTCAACCGGCCGCGGACGGATGAAAAAACAAACCGCACATACCGGTCACTCAGATAATCTGCTAGATTGGCAGGTTGTTTCTCTTGTCTGTGGCCAGAGCGGCGAGAGAAGGGGTCCGACCTTAGAGATCCGCGTCATCGTGGGTCTTAGTAAGGCCATCATCCGGGCGTCGACTAGGCAGAACACCCGTGGTGTAACGCTCCAGCTTCAGCGGACCCGCAATGAGCGACAAATACCATACATCAAATTATAACTCACCACATCGTTCAAGTCGGCGCACGGCGTCGCTGAGCAACGACTCAGAGTCAGCTCGACGTCGTGACCGCCGCTGCCTACTACGGCTCTCTTCGGCGGCCCTTTGCCACAGGTGCGTTCATAGTAACGATTGGGGGACATGAGCCATTCAATCCCCGTCCAATTCGATGATGAACAGGCCGGTGTCAGCCAACCATGTCCAGATGGTTGCAGATCGGGCATAGTCCGCTACCCGCTCCGATAGTTAGACTGTAGCTCGCCACAACAGACAGAATGACTTGGTCTGAATAGCCGGATGGCGGCGCACTGGTATCGCGAGGCCGCAGAGGGTAAAAGATAACCTTATACGCAGCACGACGTGATGTCATATGGGGCGCCTCGCCGCCGACCATGCCGTGTACATCTCCCTCCCAAGCTTACCACTACCAAAGACATGCCTTTCCTATCTGAGAACATGCAGCAGCTTGAACTACCTGAACGCCCATCCTTGGAGGATGCAATCGTCGGTTCCAAAAGAAACAAATTCGCATATCGGGGCTAAGCAGGGGACAAAGATATCAGGTATGGTGGGGAAGGCCCACCCTCATTTTGGCTGCTTGACGGTGCGCAAATTACCATACATACGTGTCAATGCGCAATACCTTGCACGTTCTTCCCTCCAACCCCGATGACCCCACACCGCGCATAATACCGTGCCAGCACCAGCCGGACAACCTGCAGCAGTTGCAACGCATGCTTCTCTCCACCGCTCTTCGTCGTCTGCGCCAGCACCGGCAAATAGTCCTCTCCCGCACCCTGGGCTGTGTGCGTAGATATCTCCTGCAGCTTTTGCATGAGCATGCACGCATCCGCCGATGTGAAAAGCATGCTCTCGTCTGTATTCATTGACATCAGTATTCATTCACATCAGTACAACGGACACGTCGACACCAGAGACGTACCAGTCTGGAGAAGCTCGACGGCGCAGGAGAGCATCACAGCCCACCAGGCCTTGGGCGCAACGTCTTCGCGGAACATCGCAACGAGGTGGAATGCGGCGTCCTGCAGATCCCCGCGGATGCGCCATTGATGAAACTCAGCAAAGCGCACGGCGAATTGGAGCCGGTAGAGGAACACGCCGTATGCACCGCCGCCCTTGCGCAGCGCCTGTAATGACGGCGCGATGTTCGCAACTAGCCGTGCGTACTTCTCTGGTCCTGCGTGGGAGGTGAGGGCTAAGACGTGGACTGTATAGCCTCATACGGACCTTGTACGACGTATTCGTCTAGAATGCGGTCGACGATGCGCCCGAGGCCTGGCCAATCCTCTGCCGAGGCACAATATGAGACGGCGAGCCCGTAGTTTTTCTCTTGCATGAAAGTCTGTGCAGCCACCTGCAGTCGATGCCGTTTAGTCCCGTATGCCTTGTGTCGATAGTGGCAAAGCTCACCCTGCAAATCATACGGCGGATCTCCTCACGCTGGTACTCGCGACATGTCTCGCTGATCTCCTTGAATACGTCGGGGAGGGCACCCGCGCGTATCCGCTCGCTTTCCTCTTCCGCCGCAGTCTCGTCCGCGCCACGCCGCAGACCGAGCGGGACGCGCATCAGCACTTGGTCCGCCATCTCCTTGCCCACGTCGCCGCAGGAACACATGTAGTCTACGGCGATACGCCACAACGCAGGGTCAGAGTGCAGGTACTGTGCATAGTCCAGTACATATTGCGAGCGCGGGGACAAGTCTGAGCTGCGGACACACGCTTAGTCTGTGTTACGGCAAACGAAATAGAGTGCCTACTCGTCGGGCTCTTTGTCGATAAGCTCCAGAGGCTCCATGAAATCCGCAAAGTGTGCAGCGAGCCACTTATCGAGCCGTGCAGCTTCAGAGAGTGCCTGCTTGGGTCGACCGAGAGGAGAGACTCGTGGATCATGTCCTCCAGGTTCGTCTGATCAGACGGCATGTCATCCAGCACTTGTGAGACGACATCACTGACCCAGGCACGTCAGGCTAATTCGCTCGCTGCCAGGCTGAAACTTACACTCACGGCAAGTCTTTCCTGCGGAGCCTGTGTCGATGAAGATGCCCCAGGCGGCACATACTTCCTTCCAATCTGCACCGAGATCCGTGCAGATCGCTTGAGGACGTCCGCGCGACCCTCGAGCACGGCAACGATGTCGCTGAAGGATTGCCACCAGTTCTCGAAATCATCTTGCCTGTCGTCCTCAGGCACCCGATCGAGTTCAATTCGCAACGCCTTGACTTTGTCTCGCCACCGCCGTGAAGCAATCGCGAATTCGCGCTCGGTAACAAATTGGTGCAGTCGGGGATGGTGCGTGAGTAGTGGGATTAAGTGCTTGGACAGCTGTGGAAGGTTGGTTGAGGGGTGGTTCGACAGGACATCCAGAAAGAACGCAGAGGCCTTGGAGAGCCCTCTTAGCGTTGTCCTGAGTCACCCAGAAACATCAATTCCAGTGCCGGGATAAAAAATTGCCGATACTCGCCTTGTAAGGTAGGGCCAAATGTCTCATCTTCCCATGGTCTGTCGAGCTTACTCAGTTGGTCGCCCTCTTCCGTCGATGGCTCGATGAAGTGCGTGTTCAGCCATTCCATCAGCTCATCACCAACAGGCACATCCTCCAGCCCGCTGTCCGACAGATACAACACAGAGAATAAAGAAAAACATGTGTACAACTTCCGATAGTGTTCTGCGTCGTATTGCAAAGGTTCTGTACGAGTAACATTGTCTTGCTGATGAGGTTGGTCGTGTTCGATGATAAACACGATGAGGCACGTACTGAGGCGTAGAAACAACACTCTTTACAAAAGTTCACGTAGTCAATTGCGAGCTTGCTGACTGCCTTCAGGCCGTCCTCGCTGTCCAAGCTATGCAGTACACTCAAATCAGTAAGGGAGACGAGTAAGCGGGACGGCACACATTTCGACGCCCTTCTCGCGCGCAGCTTTGAGCAATTCTGGAGGCAGCAAAGATGACGGAGGTGTCTGTAACGAACTCCGAGGAGTCAGCCTGCCGCACGCCGGCGCATCAATAACACATACAATCTTCGCTCCGAAGCAGGTGCTTCAGTGCGCTTGCAAAGTAAACCCGCTGGTCTCGTCCCGAGGACACGTTTTGAGCGCGGGAGGGCTGAGGATCTGACTTCCACACAAACATGCGTGTCAACTAAGTCCACACAACCCAAGATTGAGCATTACATTCGACGCCGCGTATATAGCCAATGAGTCGTCCCTGGGCGATATAGACGCGAGCAGAGTCCGACCGGACTGTTTGAAGTCGTCAAGAGCGCCCTGCTCGAATAACGGTGGTACCAAATTCGCGGAGCCGCCCATCTCGGCTCGAAGTACAAGGTCTAGCTTAAGAGCACACAGATATATGCTGTTGTCGAGTGCAAGAGGTAGTCCGGCGGTTGGTGGTTGCGGGTCAGAGCAAGATGCGCCCCACAATTCCGTCGGACGTGACAGACAACGCGTGACTGTTTGTGACGGAGGCGCGCTCTGTACGCGTTTGTCGCATTCCGGCTCCGGTCCGGGTCACAGAACATATAAGCATCACTACTAAGTATAAGTACTTCAAATTGACTCTCAAAATTCAGAGTCATGCGCCAACCACGAAAATGCACAAAATCACGTCTCTTTTTTTTTCTTTCAGAGAAAAAGGAGATTAATAGGCGATAAGAATTATACATATTCCTCAAGCTCGACATTGCTCATCGCTGACTCGCAAGCTACGAGAACCATGCTGTAGTATTTTGTAGCGAATTGCCGCTGCAATAGTATTGATGGTGATCAGTTCAGATGCAACGAAAACTTGTTAATGTGCATGATGCTTACCAGTATGCAGGCTTGAGAACAGATTTTTGTTGTTGTCGAGTGTTGCTCTGTGGCACGGAGACTAAGAACTCCGACTGTAACAGCAGGCTCTAGGTTGTCCCAATGCAGCTCCGTGGTCGCGCGTCGTCCATTAGTCTACAGCGCCCGCGGCGCACCCTGGGGTCTGCTCTCCCGATCTTGGAGAGTTTGAGATCTCGCACCGACACGCAAGCGTGGAGCCATCATATGTTCCTAGTGGTCAATCAGACGAGCTCTTCACACCCCTACCACCACACACGGGGTCATCCTGAAGGCGTATCAGGTTCGGAAACATTGCGCGGAGCTGGACTTGTACTAACGTTGTACAAATACAACTTTGGGTTCTTTGCCGTTGTCCACCGAGGCAATCTGCGTATGACAAGGTCAGTCAGCAACTCTTTTCTACTTACCGAGCTGCTTATTTCTTGGAAATCCACGTCAGCGAGATGTTGCACATTTTACGACCACCAATAGTGAAAAAGTAGACAACTTATCGGTAAGACTGATGCACATGCACGAGTGCGTGAACGTTTGGCCATGATTACCGAGAATTCAAGATAGGAGGATGGGAACAAATGCAAATCAAGGCCACAGTTCCGCAAGACCCTCGGCTGTCTAGTAGACATCGGCTTACCGCCTGAAGTTGGCGATGCCAGTGAGCAAAGCCCGATAACATAGCGAGTGAAATGTCCACCTTCAGACACCACTGTGACCCATTGCTACGCGCGTGAGCTTATTTTAATACGTTAGGTCAGTATCTCTGTCTCTATGCGAGCTACCGTACAGATCTTCCGCGAGTCCTAGTCAACCATGCAACGGAGCGGCCGTCTTTGTCTTCATCATCCGTGCGTAACAGTCCATGCTGATGTTGCGTGAACTCCAGCGGGCCAGATAGCAAGTAGTCTGGTTGAGCTAGGCAGACTCTACATGCCGGGTATCCCTGAATATCGCACCCCACTGCAGCTCATGAATGGAAAGCGTACGTAGCTTATTCGAGAGAGTGCGCAACCACAGACGAGACTCGTTAACGCCTCTTCCTTGCTTTCTGCACCAGTCGGCATGGACTCGGTGGGCAGGCCACTGTCTCGGCGCGTCCGTGGCGCGTCGCGCGTCGGGTGAAGATGTGCCGCCCCCGGATCATCTCGAGGCCATATGCGGCTTCGGGAGCCAAGCTGTCGGACGGTTCTGGACAACGCTGGAGCGGAATATCCGGACGATGATGCGTCCAGAAAGTCGTCCCGATTATATGCTCGAGGTAGCGCACGGTTGCTTCGTAAGTGTTGGTCCATTTGGGCGGTGAGAGTGGATTGCCTGCATGGCAGAGCGCTCGTGCCAAATTGCGGTTGCGATAGGCATGGAAAAATACTGAGCATAGCACAGGAATAAAATCGCAGGCCTACGGAGAAATCATGCACGTGTGGGAGATATCCTGGTGGTTGCGGCGGAAAGAAGAGGCAAGCCATGCGCTACGGACGCCAGCTTTGTCGCCAATCTAATCTCTACCTCCAGTACTGGCGACCCTGCTCCTGCACTGGCAATTTACGTTGCAACATTCACTCTGCTTTCCTGCTGCTCTCTCCTGTACCGCTGAATTTTGACAAAATATTCTGTCCTTTCAATCGCATGGAGAACGCCCCATTCCGTACAGTGCCAAACGCCATGGAGGTCATGCAACTACCTCCATGCAGTGGTTCTAGGCACATACTGCGCCAACACCCATTCACAAGTGCGTCGGACTGCAGCAATATTTCCCATCTCTCCATTCAGGCGCTACATCTACTGTCTTCATGTCCGATTGTCTATCTGGTGGGGCTCTGGTGGGGTGGGAGGTCGGTCGCACGGATGTACGGGCTGGCTGTCTTGCTCCCTAGCTAACTCCTTCCAAATTGCCTAGGTGTCTAGTGACGTTCTGTAGCGTGAGAGCCGACTGTCTTTTGTTTTTGCGGCTGATACCCCGCCCTCGCCGAATCACAGGGTCCACTGACTCCAGACGTGACCTGGTTCAAGGAGTATATGAGTCGGTTGTTGGTGTTGTGAGTGCAACGACTCCAATTTGAGGGCAGTAACGTGGTCATGTTATTGTGGTGCGTAAGAAATACCGATCATCGAACATACACGACTGTGAGGCGACTGTAAGGTTTTGTTCTCAATCGTCATTCTGCGTCAGTCTCTGCCTCTGTTTCTGTATCAAATCCACCGTTTCCGTTTGTTCCAATATATCGGCCGTTCCCATTCGTCGTAATGCCGAGGCAAGAATTGCATTGTTCTCGCATCACATCCATAACCAACCGCTGATCTTCCAACATCCTGCAGAACCTCATCAATGTGGTATATCTAAGAACAACAGCAGGTACTTGCATATCCTCGCACTCATTCTCACAATCGTGTGCACTCTGGTTGTGGCAGCGGCTCAGCCTACAATTGACGCCGTTGCAATCGATCTGGCCCCAGTCAGCGATGGGTTACGGTGACTCGGGACAACTCACGTAGTGTCTCCTGGTGGGTACTGATGACCACAGGCGTACTCAACATACGTGATCAGATGGTAGCACATTGCGGTCGGAGGCAGAGCTGGACCCGTGGGCACCCAGTGAGACGCACTGCTGCTTTATACGTAGATCTGAAGACGATCCCCTGCACCCTGGTCGGGCGGCCACCGCTAACGTCTTGCAATCGCCGCGGCCAATCACCTGAGGACGGTCCTATGGTGGTGTATTTGGGCAGGTATGTGGGATGTTGTGGCCGGGGTAACCCCAAAGGCCGTGCCGGGTCTAGGACTTGTGGCTTGATTGGTTGTATAAGATCCGCGCTGGATTTTTGGCGGCGACAAAGGCTTCTTTTTTCTAGATTCGACGCCTCATCAGTCTTGTACAATTAAGTGGTGCGATTGACAAAATATACCCGACCTCTGTGGGGACTTGTGGACGCCAGTACCATATCGGATGGACGGATTGATGTAAGCGAAGACGGGGAGGTTTCGTTTTGAGCGAGTGGCGGAATTGCGGAGTCTCTGTACTGTGGCAGTGCTTGCAATTGTGGAGCGATATCCATGATACGCCTTTCCTGTAGATTTAAGAGCCCCCCTTGCACCCTCTGATGTGTCGCGTCTCTACATTGAGGATGTAAAGCTAATATCAGAACCCAAAAAGAGGTGAACCCTATATGAAGGTGACATTGGGCTTACTGGACAAAGACAGAAGCGGAAAACCGCTGCAGCACCGACCTGAGGTACCCTCAATCCTTGGTCTCGACGATCAACACTGAATTAGACTTAGTCACAGTGAAGAACAATCAGACTTACACATGTTATGATACATTTTGATACAGATGTGAGCTTCTTCCGTTGTGATCATAAGGCGGTACTGAGAATCTGTCCGCCAGTTGTAGAATATATGCATATGCACATGCAAAGCTGCAGCTCAACCTGTAAAACAATTTGTATCATTGAGCCTGAGTGCGTGACCATACCGGTTGGAACTGTACTCACTTCTATTTTTTGAACCAGAATTTGGAATGATTTCCATCGGTGAAAAATCTGTCGCCATCCACAAACCAAAGCAAGGGACTTAAGTGCCTTTGGACATAACCGAAGCCTGAAGATGATTTTTGCGGCTGATCTCAGGCAAGCTCAACTGATATGTGGTTCAAAAATAGCAGTACATGCACTGGATCCTCGATCCTGCAAACGGCATGCGAGCGCATCAAATGGATTGAAGCCGACTTTACCTTAAATTATCGGCATTCTCATGTCTTGGACATACCCATACGTCTCATTGAAACAAGTCAGCCTGCAGGGAACCTCTAGCGGAGACAACTGCATCTACTCACATTGGTGACACCGGGGATTCAGATTCCATTCCACTAGGCTAGTACCGAATTCGAAACTTCACCGATACTACATTTACAAAGCTTAGTTGTGTCAGTAGACGTTCCTCCGACGTCTGGATGACTTGTCTGTTGTGGACGTGGACGAACGCAAGATCAGAGCTACTGACTGCCGGCTCGCTTCCAGCCAATGAGCGTCCTGCACGGGCCCGCCGTCCAGGAATCTGGCGCGATGACCGTGCCCTGATCTGGCGGCGCTCAGAGTTAAGTATATTTGTGGACAAGTTCGCATTGGTTCCAATTCATGCGACCACCATGTTCGTCCCTTTCCAATTCTTCAGAAGCTTCAGAGCCCTCTGCTATCTTCAGTTCGACATCGAAATGTCATATACATAGACCTCAGAAGGAGCTCTCAAAATCTCACAATCATGCAACAGATCCGAGGCCTGTCCAGCCTGTCAGATACATGTGCACTGCAGTGTACGTGGGCCATATGATTCGCGGAGTGGTTCGTGTCGCAGCACAGGCACCGAGGTATCGGCGGCAGACCCGACATATCGATCTGGCCAATCCCACTGGCACTCACTTTGAATATCCCCTCGATTGCGTGGACGGAAAGGTCTTCATATTCGAACAGTCCGGATTGGAATTTGGGAGAGACCCCGTCGTGGTCGTCTAGACAAGACAAGCCATCGGAATGCGTGAGTACACTTACAGTTTATAAAACTGACGATGGTTGTTCTTCTATGTTCTTGGCTGAGGGAATAGTATTTCAGTCGTGGCTCGTGCGAATTGCAGACACAACTCGAATTTGTCGACTACCCACAGCAACGGGCTGATCCCTGCTACTGCGGCCCGTTGTCACCAGTACTTGCTGGTATGTGATCCATAGGAGTGCTGTTCTATGCATATGTTCTGCCAGTGGTCTAGTGGTCGTTGTCGTCCGCGTCGCGAAGACTTGGAGGATTGGACCATAAATGACGGGGTTATGTGGCACGTGCTGGTGTATCGTCCGGATTCATTGATTAAGCGCTTGGGCCCTATCACGACTTGCTCTTAGTCTTTCTCTCTACACCACGACTTACGACCACTGTGTCGCCCTCGAGAGAGCATGTCCGCTAATCACAACTCTCGTGTCCCTGCCGACCTGCGCCGGATGCAATCCCGGTCATCTACAGTGCTCTGGGGTCATCTTCTCAACGGTGGCTCGGCCTCGGATATGACCTCGCACACTCCTTCTACCGCATCTATCTCTCCCATTACGCCTTTGGACAAAGCTGGAACCACCATGCGGATTCTCCTTCACGATACACAAGCCAACCTCGAAAGATTCTCTGACCGGGTAATTACATTGACTGGCGGCATAGATGCAACGAAGAGAGAGATCACGACAATCCACAAGCTATTCGAGCAGGATCGTGAGAAGCTGGTTGAGGACACCGTAGACCTCGGTAAGTACTTGGCGCATACAACGACCCCTGTACGACTATATGCGCTTTGTCCTGCTAATATACCCTGCGATTAATTTCACATATTTCTTGACAGTTAATAGGTGTCAGGCGGAGATACAAAGATCCCTCGGCCGCCCAGCGCAAGCACCCGAATTAGACAAGCTTCGCGCCGACTTTTTGGTGGTTGATCGCAAGTTTGAAGCTTTGGACAAGAAAATAGATGTTCTTCATATGGTCTGTTCTGTGAAATATCTCGCATATTTACGCGTCTGATCTAAGTTCCAGCTCAATCAGACGCAATCACAAGCTCTCCAGACTCTGCTAGATCAGCAAGGCAAGATGCTACACGCTCTTGCTCCGATCTTACCCCTCCTTCAGGCAGTGCCTCTCCATATCGAAAATGCTCGGAACCACATCAAGGAAGCTGTTCTTGACGTACAGCGCTGTTCCGGCATTTCTTCCTCGTCTGCTTCGACGTCCCGAAATACCACGTTGTGGACAGACCCCTCTTTTTCTCCCCCTCAAGATGAAGCCATGCAGTCGAAGAAGCGGCGTCGACTTGACAGCGAAGCTCCGAATCTCCGAGTGCAGGACTCCATTGGGCATGTCATGCGCAATTCTTCAGCTCGGGGATCGGATGTACCTTCGAATCACCCTCGACAGTATCCTGTTGTATCTCTGCCGGCCTCCGATCGTCGCGAAGCTGTCACGCCTAGCTCTCACAACGCATTTCAGACTCCACGTCGCATGCCTCTTTCCGATCTACTCTGTGATAACTCGATTCGTGCCTCTCCGCTTTCTATCGGCAATGTCCTGAAACCTATTACTGCTGCCGCATCTGCGGAGCCTTTACTCAAGATCCCCGTCCGACCTAGTCTGTCTATATCTCGCCCTGCAGTTTCTGATTCTAGTGTCTCACTTGTTTCTCCTGTTCGAACTGGTGCTTCCTCGGCCGCGAAATCGACACATACAATTAGCCACCGTCAGGCAGTGGTAATCAGTCCTATTACGCCCAACCTACCTGCTCGGCATGTTGCTTCCACAGAAATCAGGCCATGTACGCCTGCCGCGCAGTCTGTCTCGCCTTCGAGAAATCCAGTCCTCTCAGTAGCATCTCGAGCCCCACTCGCTGGTCTCTTCCGAAGAAGACCCCAGTGCGTCCCTCGCGCATACACGACGCGACGGAGCTCGTTTTTACTGCGCATCGCCCGCCTTGCAAGATGTGGTCGTGACAGCATCCTCGCGCTCTTCGACGTCAGTAACAGTGCCGGGGCCTAGTACCGGCGGAAAGCCGATGAGTTGAGGGATCGGCGGGCCTTGCTCGCGGAACCTCTGTTCGTGAGTCTCTCGTGTGCACTACTGTGTTCTGCTGTCTTTGCTTACTGTTTCTTTTTCTTTCCAGCGAAACGAGGGAAAGCGGTTCATACCGCTGGATGACGACGATGACGGCGAGCCCTTGATGGGTAGCTGCAGAATGATGGAAGTTCGGTCAGCGTGCTATAAAAGCTGTGCAGGTGGCTGAGTATTATAGAGGATGGTCGTGGTGCGTTTGTTGCTGCGTGGTGGTCCCAATAACGATTTGATTGGCGCGTCCTATATCTATATTGGGCAGTACGCATCTACATTGCGCAACGGTCCCGAGAAGCGTCCGATGGTCAACATGCGATAGTGGACTCCTCTAACGACCGGGATGACGATTCTTCGTAGTTGATCGTCAAATCTTGACCTAGGGTGAAATGCCGAAAATTCCTTGAATATACCATGAATGAAGACCCAATAAGCATGGACCATCGGGATGGGAGAAGAACATATCGGGCATCACGCATTGGGGCACAGGGATGCATGGTGGGTTGGGTATCATTCAAACTCGTCTGGAGGTGAATGCGCCTTATGTCCGACGTCTCTGACAACTGATACTATACATCACCACGTTTCTTTGGTGAAAGTCGATGTTGGTCATACAAGTAGAGAGCGCCGATGTCCACACAAGGTCTTTGTTGGTTTAATGCACGCTAGGTATCTATGATCGTGGTACAGGTGAAATATTGGGGAGGGACGGTGCTGCGCCAACTGCTCGGACACTCCTTCCAAATTTGAAGGCAAATGCCATCAACTTGTGCGGTCGGATTCCGGACCCGCATCCAAACTATCCCATCGTGTCCGTCCGTTTTTGTCAGCTACGGTCAAACCATCCAACTTTATATCTCCGCCCCAGCGCAGAAGTGGACATGGGTGAAGTATATGTGAATTTCTGATAGTTGGCCTGCCTCGAGACCAACCATCCTCGGTGATATCTGTGAGTCATCTGTGACTATCTATGGCGTATCTGAGGATGAACACCTTTCACGCAGCAGCAGGGGAGCTGCGAAGACAGCAACCGATTCATGGGTATCGAGCTGCGTTGGACGATTCCCATGGATAGAGATATTGGTGAGTGACGGGGTTCAGCTGATGGTGTGAGATCTTACGTGGCCTGCAGTGTCGGTCAAAGATCTAGGATGGGTGTTTGACCTACGACACAGTTTTTTTGAGTCAAACGTTCGTGCAAGACAAGAGCTTTGCTCACCGCTGGTTCTAGTTATCTGAGAATAAATGAGAGCAAGCTGTGACCTTGTACATCCTGTGAGTGCATGTTTTGTCCGAATGATATTACTGTCTGTCGCGGCAGACCGCCGATCCATTGCGTTTTGATATCCACGTCTATCTAAACTATAGAGTGCAATGCGTTGACTCGAAGGCGATATGGGGTGCACCTGTGCACATTCATGCTTGTGCTTGTTTGAATCCTGCAACTCTCCATAGATGATGAACGTTTTGGTGGCGCGTCGCATTCGGGGATCAAGGAAGCGTACGTATCGGTGACACAGCTTTGTCTGTTTTCAAGGCTCGCTTACGCAGATAGTCGGCAGATCGTGCACTCCCAGTCAGGGTCCTGACAGGATGACAGGCTCCCGAGATCTCCATCTGTCCTCAACAGACCTGCATCTCTCGAGCCCGGCATCAAGCTCGTCCGACACTGATATACGCAAATTTCTCCATTTTTTGTGGTGCTGTGAGGTTGATCCAGACACTGTCCTGACTGCGCCTTCCACTGCGACCGTCATGGCCCGTTCTACAGGGGTCCACAACTTGAGGCTCCCTCATTTTTTCTGCGCCACGGCCTCATGAAGTTTGCGCAATACCTACCAGCAGATGTTTCTTGTGCCGATTGCCATGTCCTGCATGTCCTGCACCTATTGAGGCACTTACATGTTGGGATCCGAAGTTTGTGTAAGGCAACTCTAACACTGCAACACCAGCATGCGCGCGGACGCATTCTCCGGTCAGTAACGCCGCGGAAACTTGGACGGCGACGTACCTTATCCATATCGGATGTCGCGGTGTCGATGACTCCGCTATCTTTCAAGATTGATGCAAGATAGCTACAAGTGAACAGAGTCTCCGTGCGGCTGGGGTCCACGTTGATCAGAATTTGCGCGGGGTAAATTCGAATGACGCCGCCTTCAATTGAAACAGGACATGCACAACGCGTAATGCACGCCCCCGTTGTAGATGAGAGTGCATTCCTAGCATAGAACCAAGATCCACAAGGCGTGGATTTGGACCGACCCTTTGGCGCATACATGTCGCATCATTGTAGTCGGGGAAGGAACTGACCAGATTTGGCGAGTCGTAGCACTTATCGTAGGTGTGTCGTACAGCAGCGGTGGGTTTTCGGAGATCTCTTCAATCCGGACCTCTTTCACTGTTCGCCGCACCTGCAACAGGTCTCTAGAACAATACAGGCAGGCGCGAATCAGGTTGGGGTGCCTTCGCCCACCACGTGAGCGTGCAGGTCGTCCGGGTCGTTGCGACCACTGGCCCACATTTCTCAGCATTTCCGCCCTGTGGCAAGCCTAAAGAGCAAGCCAAGCAACATAGCGGGAAGGAAGAGAAGGGACGTGTACCGGGATCTCCGTTTCCTGCTCAGCAATCCAGGCTGGCAATCCCCGCGGCGCCGTCGTGCAAACTTACTACGAAATGTTAGGAACGACGTTACCTAGATTGACTGGCCACGGGGATTATTGGCCACGGAGATTGGGCGACACTGTAGGTCGCATGTCACGGTGAGACGAGATAACTTCGCAGAACTTGGATATATAACAGCGACGACTCACCTGGCATGTCTCCCCAGCCCAACGTTCCACCCACTTGTTCTCCAGCCCAAATGTGTTTTGACATTGCCACCAACATCCAGTTCGCCTGCGGGCATTACTTTCCTGTGACGCGACAGACCGTGCGTCGTCTCTGCGCCCGTGACACTCCGCTGACGTTGTTGCAGATTGACTGCGCTAGTGACAGCTGCAGCTTGAGCAGTCACCACAAGACGATCCCGCACGACTGCCACAATGAATGTGCACAGATGTACGTATGCCCGACCATCAGCGTCAGGATGTAGAACGCTGACCGACGAAAGCGTCTACAGGTCGCTTCCGGACCAGGTGCAGTCGTGCCGGAGCCAGTTAATCATTGCACCGCGTGTATAGAGGCCCCACATACACTGTAACGGACGCAAACGCGTGCGGAGGAGTTGAACTTGTAATGCGAGGATGAGATTTCCAAGCACAGAGGACGATGAAAGATATTTGAGCGCAAATTCAATTATGCGAGCCGCGGGGAATGGCTCGGTAGGAAGTAGAATCTGGTCTCGGCAATGCACCAAATGTACAACAATATCAGCGACCGTAAACAGACGCGTTAGAATGTCAGAATCGCTGGAATTCAGACTTCTGTAACATCAACGCCTGAGCCTAGCCCGTGAACACACCACGCAAACACCCGCCAGCTCCGTGACGATCGTACCAATCCGTCAGAGGCGGCGAACTGATAAAAATCGGAGTCTGCGCCGCAGTATTTCAATTGGCTCAGAAAACGTGCATCGAGGGTTCAGCTGACGACATCCCGGCCGCTCGTGGGTTTTGTCGGGCCCCACGCTCATCGCGTGTGAGCCGTGGAGACAAGGAGGCCTTCTGTGTTCTTCACGGCTGCCATGCGAGGGCCCTAAGGCAGCAAGCGTATCTTTGGACATGAGGTGTGCTCCCGTCAAGACGCAGGGTCATGCACTCCCCGTCAAGACGTAGGGGCGTGCCGTGATTGTTGCGAGCGCCCTTGCTTGAATCTGCAGGATAATGTGCAGACCCACGAGGGATCATACGGGATCATAAGTACAGCAAGGAACTGCGGAATATTTCTTGGCAGAGCATCTCGCAAAACGAACAGAGTGAAAGACAATACCACAAGGGCGGAGGATTTCCGAGTGGCATGCGTGCACCTGATCGGTCTGCGGAACCGCCACTTGCCACTCAGCCAGTGAGCAGAGTCGCTTTCACTGCAACAGTGTGACCCCGCCGCACCGGCAGAATGGCCCTCACAGACGCACACAGTAGTCAGATGAACCGACAGGATGGCGCAGTCAGCCGCAACGTCACCCGCAGCACATTAATCATCCACTTCTCTCATAGTAGCCATCGCGACAGACAGACGCAGCGACTCGATGTGCCATCGAGAATGTGCAGAGCCGCCGCAACGGAAGATACGGCGGTACGTACACATTCTAGATCGGATGCACCCGACTCATCGGCTCCGGGCGAGCCGTTCGGGGCCGCCGTACACAGCAGCGAAATTCATGGATGTGGACTCGGGAAATGCCCAATCCATACTACGAGCCTTGCGAGCACCACAGAGAAGAAGGCGGAAGTCATGCAGGCAAAATTCCGGGCAAAGGATCACTCACTTGGGCCAATCGAAACCGGAAGGTACTGTCAGAAATTCAGTCGAGATCTAAACTTCGGGTCGTCGTACCAAGCGATCGCCCTGAAGACACTGACAGAGGAGTCGATGAATTTGCAATGAGGTGAAGAGACACCTGCTACCCGAAGTCGCGGCAATCAAAACACTCACTGCGCCCACCTGTGTCGTTGTTGCACACAGACAGGAGCTTGCCGTTCCCGGCTACTCGGGCTGGTCATTGTGTAAGCTGAAAATGTAAGTTAGCGATTGATGTGAGATAGGACTCACAGAATTTTATCTCTGAAAAGGCCTCTACAGACAGACATTCGACATACCTTACTGACTACGTGGAGCACCATCGTGGCCAACGCTAGCTGAAAGCCAATTTCTCATACATAGATAGTTGGTTAGATGGTAAGGTTATTGCTGAGAGATGGGATGCTTAATTGCGCAGCCTGAGGAGCGTGAGGGTCCCTGCGAAAACGAAGACGTCTGAATCCGCACGTCCGGTACGTATTACATGCCCTCAAGTTGCGGACCTTAACTATGTTTGATACCAGGTATTTATGTAAGGTTCGTGCGCGCCTCCGTCACACGCAGTGGTCGGGGTGCACGAGACGGCATCTTCACATCTATCTGACGAAATCAGAAGATGGCGGCACAACCATCATTGCTAGAAGCAGATCCACTGGCAGTCACTGGTGGGGCAGACCCCTGGGTGTCCTGCGGGACTGTAGCTGGTGGAGGTCTGCCCAGAGTAACCGGACAGGTGGCCTCGTCGCTTAGGTCTCCCGATTGCCACACAGGACTCAGAGGCGCAACAACCAACAACAACGCAAGCGCGGACGCTCCAAGTCCCCTCATTTTGGCCTTTTAAGCCAGTTCTTTCGCTATCTGCGACGATTTGCCAACAAATGTCCCCTGTTTGAGTCGGCCAATAATGCAGTCTAACACTCACATCTCTCCGCGAACAGCGACCGCCTCGGCACTGCAAATTTTCGAGGACTCAGCCACCCCCGATCTACCGTCGCAAACCCACATTTTCTGAAGTTTGGCCGAGTGGAAGGAGCTTCATTCCACTCGCGGGTATATCTTGAATACTGCTTGCAACTTTCACACTGACACCGCTATTCATTCGCAGTATATCGCTTCACACCTGTCGCCCACAATTATCCCCACGGTTGATAGATGGCGACGTCGAGGCTCTCGGGCGGCTCTCGGATTTGTGACTGTAGTGACATGCACCAGTTATTGTAATGCACCCTAAACAATGGATCATCTGAGAATTTTGTGTCGTTCGAACTATGTATGACTCCTATGTGGACAATTTGACCCTAGTTTTCTGCGGCTTGTTATGAGCATGTCTGCGGCTATATCCAGCTGTTGTAGCGCTGTGGGAGCCTTCTCGCAGTACGCATGTCAGACTGGTAGAGAAGAACACCGCAATGATGAGTATGTGCCAAGCTAATTACATGAAGTTCCCAGAGTGCTGCCCCCCGTCCGCATATCACCGCATTAGCACAACATCGGGTAGGCTGTGGGACTCATCGCAGAGGACTCCACCTTCCTTCTGCGCACTCGCGGGAATGCCGCCGCTTGGTCACTAGAGATCCCGGCTTGCGCCATGGGATTAGTTCGGTTGATTGTGAGCGCAAATGGGGGATACCAGTATGCCGTCCCCGTCGATGTTTTTCCTGGGCGTCTTGCGAGGACGTAAGGCATTCCACGAGTCAGCGCCCGGCTTAGCACGGGCGGACCAATGCTTGATAACGAAGGAGCTCGTAAGCCCAAGCAGGTATGATGTGTTAAGGATTTTTCGGGATCTAGATGCCGACGGAGAGAGAAAACAACGAGATATACTGCTTCAGAGTTGACGGGCCGTGGTACAGGAGAGTTTGTGGAGTACTCGCTTCTAATGAATTTGCCGGTTCTCGAGTCAAGAAGTAAGCCGTATGGCGGAGACAGCGGCATAGCCATGGATTATACACTTACTGAAGGACCGCTCTGATCTCCGAGTAGGGCCACACGACGGTGAAAGCCAAGAGGATGCGAAGATGACGAGCATGCCTGTGCTCACTGTCCGCGTTCCGGGGAGAGCCGCCGGAATCTTGCGCTTTGCATAAAGTCTGGGTTACTTTGCCGGAGAAAGGAACGCACTTTCCCGCCCTGGAGCATGTGACGGTGTATCATTGAACCACATGTGCACAGACTTGAATGGTCGGGTCATCATTGAGTGAGCGTCAGAATTTTCAGGTTATGATTGGAGCGTGAAGTCACCGGACAAAACATAACGACAGCGGCCTCCGAGTTGGAATATCTATGAACCGTGACAAGCGCACGCTGATCCGATCTGATCGTAGAGTCGAGTCAGTTAGCACTGGTATTGGCGAAATGTGTATCCACTCACGGATCGAAGGGCCACGTCCCGGCATTGGTGCGTGCTGTGGGGGACTAAGGTATTGACTCTTGTTTTGCGGTAATTCAATGGGCGCAAATTTCAGTGAAGGAAAGCATAAAGCCGGCGCCGCAACGACGCACCAAAGCTCCTGACATCTCGCACTCTGGGTTGCCTACGATCCACTACTACATCAACTGCAGATGGTTCTTTGATCTCCCGAGAACGTGTGGAATGACATTGTCGGCAGTTGAAAAGAGAAACCACCGTTGAGCCCTTCGTGGAGTCGCAAGGAGATTATGATCACTGGTATTTCCTGCTGTTCCTCGGCTTGCTATTCCGAAACTTGAACATTTGAACATCAGTGCGTGACGATGGAGGCCAGCTCTCATCTGGCCTGTGGTCTGGGAGTCTGAGGGCCGACAGGTTGGCGCCGCCACCCGGGAGGCGCAGGTAGCGCTCACTCTGCATCCGAACCCGCGCGGCCTCCGCTGGTCACCTCATATTCTTTGGCCGGCTCGTGAGGTCTAACTCTCACTAATTACAGAATCTTAGACTGCAGCCCCAACTCATGCGACGGGAGCGAAATGATGCGTTGGAGCTTTACGAGTGTCAAGTTTGACTTGCGATGGAGTGTGTGGCCTCTGCGAAGGTCTAGTGCCTGCGCAGTCTCAGGATACCCCCGGACAGAAACCCGCTCCTTCATCCGTGAGCTCGCACTTTACAAGCCAGGCTCACGTCGCCATTCCGTAGACTACATCTACAACAACCAACATTGACCGTCTCAATCAAGTTCGGCCACAAATCTAGGTTTCGTTCCATAGAACATTGTAATTAATAAGTGATCTATAACGTTGTGGAACTCCTCAGGACTTAAGGCTCGTGAAGATATGGCCTAGGGACTGCAGCAACCGTTTTCGCGATTCAACATGCGCTGCCGCGAGCTCCGTGTGGTCTTGGCAGGGAGTAGTAAAGTCAGTGCATTTCAACTTTCCTGCCAGCTTTCGTCTTCTCCAGACTCGTTCGACGCTGTTTTGTGCATTTTTTGTGCTCATGACATGCATTCTTCGCTTTTTGGTGGACCGGATTTTCCTGATTTCACTGGACCTATGGTCACATTTTTTCTATGACGGACGTTCGTCGAATCTCATTTCGTCTAAAATCCCAGTTGTATTCTAATTGTCGCTCTTGCATGGCTCACCGATCTTCCTACGTTTCACCGTGACGTTCGTCTTCATACGGCATGTCCAAGGCGACGTCGATGTGAATGCTGGATCGGTACACCCCCGTCATACTCTCGGTTGCTCGATGCGATACGTTTACGTTCCTGGGTGGTGCTTTGTCAATAGCTCTCCTACTACTCGAAATTAGCGCAGTAGAACTCCACTACAGTGGCGTGTCCTGGTGTGTCTCCGTCCCACAAAATCGGTTACCCATCATCATCGTTCGTGCAGGAAAAGTCCACAGAGCTCCAATATCACGAGATACGAATCGGGCACACACCAGAAGGCTCGCGATGTTGCATCATATTGGAGCTGGGGAGAGCGTGGCGCATATTACCTAGCATCGTTGGATGTTACGTTGATATATATCTCGAGTGTGTCATACAACAAAGGCAGAGCTCACATATCTGGTTGCTCCGTAGTTCTCCCTGCCTGCAGTGGCAGGAGTGAAAACGAGCAAGACGCCTTAAGTTGTCCGCTACATGTACATGGGCTTCCAGGTCGGCATTGGGATTGCCGTCGCAAATCATTCTGGATGTCCGCGATGTAGAGTACACGTTTGGAAGGGAAGGGGCCCGAAATGGGAAGTTCGCTTCTGCTCAGCGTCTCGCGAACCCCCTGGAGGAGGTCCCCGCTCAAGTCTTCTACAAACTGTCCCTGGCGCATTGCACCGAGTGATTGGCCAGCGCGATTGGGATGTGCTGTGAGAGTACGTCAGAAGCAAAGGATCGTCGCATGATATGTGGTTAAAACAGCGTCCGCTCGCCTGACGTGACTCCCCAGCCCTGAACCCCGTACTCTTACTCCCCGCCTAAATGTGCTTCAAGCTGATCACGTCCATTAAGTATGCTTGCGGGCACCAACATGCCGTCCAACAGCACGCCGTATGCCGCCTCTGCGCACTCGGAGTCTTGCTGATGTTGTCGCAGGTCGATTGCAGCAGCGAGTATTGCAAACTGAGCAGCCGCCACAAGACGACAGAGCACGACTGCGACAACATATGTGCGCACATGTAAGCATTCCCAGATATTGGCACTGGACAATGTTGACCACGATGCGGCCGCAGGATGCTTGAAGATCAGAATCTCGTGGTGGAGGAACGGCAGGCGCAGTGCAGCACTTGCATGCAGAATCCCTCACCCGCGCCCACGACCAACGGACACAAGCGTTCACGGACGAATGAATCTGTAGAATGAGAGGAAGATGATTGTCAAATAAAACGGGACGATGAAGACGAATTGCAGCCGCTAATCGTGCAGATGTTGCGTTGCTTCACGGTCGAGGGGAATATTGCATATGCATTCATCATCAGCGAAATGCACATAGAAAAATATCAACATGACCGATTCGCGAGAGATGTAGGGTCTTGCCACAACACTACGTTTTCGGCCGGACAAATGGACGCATATTGCCTGAAGGGGAAACGGCACGAACATTCGCCAATATTGCGACTCTGGATCTCTGATATGCAATGATTGGACAGATCAGTCGGTCGCGGCGAACTAATCATGATCGAGACTTGCGCACCAGAGTTTGAATGGAACGTTGTATCTAGGGTTCAAACGTTCAGCTGACGGAGGTCGAGCCTCCGTCCATTGCGTGTGAGCCACGGGAGCAGATAGAGGGGCCCTCTTCATCGTGAGCGCAGCAGCATGCGAAGGGTCAGGAAGAGATGTGCACCCCTTCATCAGGAAAAGAGGAAATTGGCTGGCAGGCTGAGCTCAGTGAGCCCAGTGATTGTCAGCAGCTGTCAGAGGTGCTTAGTCGACCAGCTCTCAGAACTAGAGATTCCCGGATTGAAATGTTCTCAGAGACTTGTCATCAGTCGATTAAGTTACTCAGACATGTAAGCCGTTCCATTGCTCAGCCACGTAACTCACGCCAGTAGTGTAAGTATCATCAGTCGTCGAGACAATTAAATTCAGCCAAACAAATAAGACTGCCATTAGTGCTCTACGAATTCTACACCGCCCAAAGCCCAGCCATTGCTATTAGTCCTTCGAGTCCATATGCAGAAGAGAGAACTACGGATCAAATATGAGCGCACGCCGATCTACGACCTCCGGCTCCTTTTCCTTTTTGTCAATTGTTGCACCAGCAAGATTGACTAGAATTTCGAAGCGTCCTGGCGTGTCGACGATAAGTTGAACGGCAGTTTCGGCCCAAGATGCTGTGTCATTGCCCACGGTGTCTTCGCGAAATTGGCTTCCTTGCCGGTACGTGCCATTCCGCCACATTCGCAGTTTGTGCTCGACCTACGTGCGCCAGAACACAGTTAGTCACATACAGGAAACGAGAATTAATACGTACTGCAGTAGCAGCCAACGCAAGCGCACCACGCTGCCAGTCTGCGAGTTCCAGTGACGCGGCTTGACTGCCCTCCGTAGCCGTAATGTGCATTGCAAATGTCTTCAGAATATACGGGGATTTCAGAGCTCCCGACGCCCCCTGTATGGAATCACATCAATCATACAAAATGATACAGTAACAGGATATGATCGGGGCTCACCTCTCCAGGATTCTCCCAGAAAGCATATCCGGTGCCATGAACAAGTGCACTTTGCACGAACTCTTGTACACCTGCAGGGTTCAACTTGCGCATGCGGATATCCTTCTCAATGATTGAATGTGCCGCTTTGATGAAGCCAGACCGCCAGTTACAAATGGCCTGCCGAGCCTGAGAATTAACGGTGGCACAGCATCAGAAGTTTCACGCCGCTGTAAATCAATTGCGTACTCACAATGCGGAAGACCTTAGACTTTGAGTCTAGATCTTCATGATCTTCTGGGTAAATGCTGTCAACAAGCTCCTGTATCAGAGCGAGAAGCGGATCTGAATTCGATTGGCGGTCAAATTCCCAAGGGTTCTCCTGGCTGCCGATAACGTCGAGCAGTGTCGGGATGAGCACCAATCTCCAGTGGACCTTCGCCCATTCCGGAAGGGACTCGTAGGATAGTGACTTGTCCTCTGAAACTACTGACTTTGCGGCACGTTTTTTAGGCAGCTGGGATGTACCGCCACAATCCTCGTCTATTTTGACCATCTGGACATACTGGTGCTTAGTAGTATCATTGCGTTGGATGGAGACATCCTTGTCTGTGAAGCCACCTATCGTCTCGGAGGATTCTGTACGTCTGTGGGCAGCAGCAGCACCTTTGCGAAGACGAGTGATGTCGGAAATTTTGGGAGTGGGAGCACTGGAAGCAGAGGATGCCGCAGCTGGTGAAGAGGTCTTGCCTGTTATTTCGGATCTCCAGTTAGTCTTGAGACCTGTAATTGCGGTAGATCTGGGGGGGGAAGTAGCTTTTGAGGTCGCCACAACCGGTTTAGGTCTAGTAGATGATGGCTTGACGCTGGCGAAGGCAATACCAGATTAGGCATTTTGTCTTATCGCGCGTCGCGTTAGATTGCTCACCGTCCTCCAACTGCTATTACTGGCTCTCTGTTTTCAACAGTCTTCAGGTTCTTAGCACTGTTGACGGATGTCCGGAGCTCTCGACACTGGTCCTTCTTGGTGATCTTCGCTTTCTGAGAGCACGCAACAATGTAAGTTCGATTGTTCAATCGAACGAAGAGTCTGCTCACCTTTGGCGGTGGGACTAATGTCATAGTGGCTTTCCTCTTGCCCGCCGTACTTGCCTTCATACCGACTACTGCCGCATTGTCATCCTGACCATAGTCACTCCCCTCGTCACCCTTGCTTCCCGGCTCCTCCTGCGGCTCTTCGGAAGATGTGGTTATGTCCAGCGGAACATCAGCATCGTCCTGTGGCTCGTCCTGCAACATATCTTCATCGGCCAGAAGATGCTCAAACGAAGCTGGATCCACAGCTGAGTTCAACTCGAATTGAGCAAGTGCGTCAATCTTCTTCTGCCACTCCCGCTTCTGGACCTCTAACTCAGCAATCTTCTTCGCAACTAGGGCTTCCTTCTCCACCCGCTTTTTCTCAGCTTGTGCTGAGATTACCTCCTGTGTCCGTCGATCCACACCCGCAGACACACCAGGATGGGGATCATTTGTCATACGCAGTCCAGCCCGACGAGCACTCACAGGCGCACTGGTAGGTAGACTATCCAAATCAGATATCTTGTTCGGTGATGGAGGGACAATTTCATGGTCAGGAGTATCCGAGATTGGTGTCGCTGCAGTGGACAGGTCAGCCTCAGGCTTTGGCTTTGGGGGATGGCCGCGTTTTTTCGGTAGAGAAGGCTTCAAGCCAGTGTTGAGTACAGGCTGGTCACCAGGAGTCTCGACGGCCTCTCCAGACTTGGAGGCTTTGCGAGTAGATGATCTGGTTCCTGCCATAGGAATGAGGTGACGAAGAAGAAAAGAAGCGCGCAACAAGTCTGCTGGCATTGGTACGTTTGCCGGGTCATGTTTGGTGCTTCCTTAACCGATCTCTCACAGTCTTCACCACCATGCACTACCTATGTCGAACTTGCAATCTCTCATATGCTTCACGCAGAGGGCTCAGTCTCCATTATTCCCGAAATCACCGTCATCCGAAACCAAGAATTCCGCACTCAACATTTCGAGTGCATCCTCATTTAAATGGTATGGAATCTGTCCTCGCTTCTCATGTTTGACTCTAATGACATACTAGCACAACCCTGCGATGTGAATGGCAACTTTCTGCCCATTGGTTCGGCACCTGATGTCGAAGATGCAAATGACGGCGACTGGGCTCCTTTTAATGACAGGCCTTCATTTGAGTTCGCGGAGCTGGCTTTCAAGAGGATCCAGCTATCAGCTGGCAATCTCGACCGCCTTCTTGAGGTATGGACGGCCCACAACATCATCAACAACGGCGGTGAACCAATATTCACCAGTACAGAAGATATGCTCGATACCATTGACTCTATTCAGCACGGTGATGCACCGTGGGAGTCATTTACGGTCCGTTACAATGGCCCGACGACCGCTGATTCACCCTCATGGAAGCGCGCCGAGTACCATGTGCACTGCCGTAATACGAAGACTGTTGCTAACAACATGCTTGCGAATCAGGACTTCAACGGTAGGTTTGATTACACCCCGTTCCAGGAGTACACGGCCCCTGGAACAAACCGGTACTCGAACATCATGTCGGGACAGTGGGCGTATAAGCAGGCGGTATGTACCTTCTATCCTGCACTCGTACTTTGAGATCTGACTATGATACTAGACGAAAATTGCTGAGGATCCTTCAACTCATGGATCGATGCTCGTCCCCATTGTTCTCGGTGCTGACAAGACCACGGTGTCGGTTGCTACAGGACAGAATGAGTTCCATCCTGTCTACATGTCACTTGCCAACCCGCACAACTCTGTTCGGCGCGCGCATCGTGATGCGATACTCCCAATTGCGTTCCTGTGTATTCCAAAGGTCTGTCGTCACTTTCAAGGAACTCAAGTTTGTCATGCTCATCGTAAGTTAGCCAATCGGGAAGAAGACGACAGCGCTGAGTTTCGTACATTCCGCAAGCAGCTCTATCACGCATCACTGGCCAAGATCATGTCCCCGTTAGAGCCGGCAATGTCCATTCCGGAGATAGCACGCTGTCCAGACGGCCACTTTCGACGTGTAGTATACGAGTTGGGCCCCTTCATTGCCGACTACCCAGAACAAGTCATGCTAGCAGGAATTGTGCAAGGGTGGTGTCCAAAGTAAGCTATTGTGTTATTCAAGTTGTTATTCTCGTTTATGGAACTATGTACTAGATGTTTGGCTGCTCCGGACGAACTTCGCACGGCTGGGCAGCCCCGATGCCGCGCACACACAGAATACTTGCGGAGTCATTTTGACAGCGACGTAGCATGGACAGGGTGGGGTATCGATATGAATGTTATGGTAAGCCGTCATCCAGTACTCTCCAGCTTGTGTCCATTGACACCGTGATGTTCATCTGACAGCCGTTCACGACTAATTTCCCCCGTGCCGACATATATGAGCTACTGACACCCGACCTCCTCCATCAACTCATCAAGGGGACCTTCAAGGACCACCTTGTTACATGGGTGGAGCAATATCTTCATTCTATCCATTCGAAAGCCGATGCTCAGCGGATCATGGATGACATCGACCGCAGGTATGCCTCTTCATGTGCAGACTTGGACTACTTTTACACTAACTTTTCTCGTACAGAATTGCAGCCGTTTCAGGCTTTCCTGGCCTGCGCCGATTCCCAGAAGGACGAAACTTCAAGCAGTGGACCGGGAATGATTCCAAGGCACTTATGAAGGTATGTTCCGAAGTCCCAATGATACGTTGATAATCATTGTATGACATAATCAACGCCAGGTCTATCTGCCCGCGCTAGAAGGTCATGTTCCGGACAACATGGTCCGATGCTTTGCTGCATACCTCGACTTTTGCTATCTTGCCCGCCGTTCCGCTCATGATACGCAGACCCTCGTAGCCATGCAAGAGGCACTTGACCGCTTCCACCGCTATCGTGTTATCTTCGAGGAGGAAGGAATCCGTGCCGATGGGTTCTCGTTGCCTCGCCAACACGCACTCGAGCACTACATCCAAAACATCCGGCTTTTTGGTTCCCCCAACGGGATTTGCTCTTCGATCACGGAATCCAAACACATACGTGCCGTAAAGGAACCATGGCGTCGCTCCAGCAAGAACAAGCCTCTACTCCAGATCCTACGGACCAATCAACGTCTTGACAAGCTCGCCGCGGCACGCTCACATTTCACATCCAAAGGAATGCTGGTCGGATCTGTGCTTGCAGACGCGCTTGGGATCGAGCTGGAGGAGATTGAACCAATCATCATACAGGATGAAGAGGATGAAGTTATGGCTGTCGAGGGGACGCACGAGACATCCCTTCCGATGTGGAGCTTGCGAAGAAACCAGGTACGATCTCTTCTACTTCCGAGTCTATCTTCTGACAGTCTCTTGCTATGGACACAGAGTACACCCGTTTTGCGGGCCCGTTGGCGGCAGAGGTCAACCAGCCTGATCTACCAGTTCTAATCCGAACATTCCTCTATGATCAGCTCTTCGCAACCGACGATCATACTTCCGCCAATGTCCCTATCTCACACTGCCCGATGTTCAGCGGCCGGATATCGGTTTATCGCTCAGCCTCCGTGACGTTTTATGCCCCCAGCGAGCTCTCCGGCGGCGGCGGCATGCATCGGGAACTCATTCGAAGCAACCCGTGCTGGCGCAATGAATATGCACGGCTCGATACAGTGCTGGTCGGGACAGATCCGACTCGCGCAGGGATGGGTGGAATGGCAGTGGTACACGTGAAATGCCTACTTGCATTCACATATGACCAGGTGCGTTACCCATGTGCGCTCGTCGAGTGGTTTGAGACGGAGAGTGACCAGCCCGATGGGGTCACCGGCATGTACGTTGTCAAGCCTGACCTTGCAGACGGCGAGCGGGTGACGACGTTAATTCACCTTGATTCTATTGTCCGTGCAGTGCACTTGATCGGGGTGTATCGTGGTGTCTCGATACCCGTAGACTTCCATTTCTCTTTCTCCCTTGACGCCTTCGCCAGGTTCTATGTAAATAAATATGTAGATTATCATTCCTACGAATGTATCTTCTGACCAACTGACTATACTATGGAAATTTTGATACTGCGAGCTCTGACTGAGCTTGTACTACTGACGAGGCTTACAGTACCGACTCGATAGTTTCCGACTTCCTGAAAGTCCCTCCACCACTGACCATCCTGACATGATCTCGTCAGCGTCGTCAGACAGCCAGGAGACGCCCCTTTCCCTGATGTTGTCGAGACACAGGCACCAGATGAGCGTGTAACTGCCATGAGTAGCACTGTTCTCGAAAGTGGCAGGACCTTCCGTGCGGATATGAGGACAAACGCCGTGCGATGTACCGAAAGCTAGTATGCAATTATTCAATGAGAGATTCTGGCCCACAAGAGTTCGATGATCAAGAGAAAGTGGCAAGGCGGAGCCAAGGCGCAAAGCCGCGTGTCCCTCCGACTCGTGGAGGGAGCGCCAATGTGCCCGCCCACCGCACACGCTCGACTCAACGTGCATTCTCGACTTGATACCGATCTAATGGATTGCTGCTGCGGATAGGCTAGTCCACTTCCAACATGCGCTCACGGTCTCGAGATGAGCCGGGAATTCGATGCCGCCCAAAGAATCCACGGTACGCCATCGTCCGGGGAACACCTATCATCCGGCGCGCTCACATTGCCGTCGGCGACGGGACACAAAATAGTCCCGCCGCTGCCAAACAACGCTTGGTCGGAGGAGAGCATGCAGTGGGAGAACCTAATGGCCGTACGCACCATTATTTTGTACTCCGGACGCCCTCGTAGCTCATGATATTTGTGAAGAGATGCATGAGGAACACCGCTCGATGCAATGTCGCAATTGGGGAGTTAATGCCGCACCCGTCTCAGCCAGCTCGTTACTTGAACCCTGAAACCGCTGAGCACGATCTAGAGACTTGAGGACGGTGAAATAAGTTCGCTGGTAAATGGCCACTTACTTGGGCGATGATGCATTGGAGAATACCACGGGAACAGCTGTCCGCAGCAGTCATAATGGGGTTGTTGAAGGTGGCTACACATTCTGGACTCGGTTGTCGAGGCTGATAGATCCTGTAGGGCGAGCTAATGAGGACAGACGACCATGTCATTAACCGTGGGATGATATCGAGGTTTCTCTCCAGGCTGAAGGCGTCTGAAGCTACGATGTCCGAGTCTTGTATCGGGCGATCACATGCGGGCCTGTACGTATGTACTCTTTTTTTTCGAATCCTTCTCAACTGACGATGATCTATAGGTACTACACGGCCACTCGTGCCTGACCTGAGCCTCACCAAATTTGAGCCTGATCGAGGGGTGCACAGGATAATGTAGCCACCGCAGCTGAGAGACCTGGTGATCAGACCGAATACGAACATTGCACAAGCATGACCCAAGGTCCACCTGGCCGGGAGCTGGCGGGCACATGTCTTCTCAAGCTGACCATCCGCAGCTGAAGCATAAGACTGCTGACTTCAAATTGCAGACAACCGAGATACAATCACATAGACGCGATCCATTTCCAGGCTTGTCCGTCGTCGGCAATTGGTATTTTTGGGGCACATATATACGAGATTCATATTTTGTAAAAATATATATTCATTCTATCTAATTATACAGGGGAGCCTCCGTAATATACAACGGACGCATCAGGAACACTGGATGACCGTGTAGGGACCCACCGAGAAGGACAATCATACTTCACACACCGAGTCCCGCGGGCAAGGCTGGCAGCCGCAGTATAGACAGTTACTGAAATATGGCTAGCTCGGAAAAGGATGATTGTAAGCTAGTCACAACATAAAAAACTCCGAGTCGCGAGAGAGGCTCATACCAATATGCTATCTTCCTGATTCCTGGGTGTAGAAGTATCAGCAGAGATGTCAGCTGAATGGCTTACTTTTGAGGCAGGTGGATACTTATAGAATCTTTTCAAAGGTAGAAAACAGAGAAGTCGACTGAGCGGGGAGAAGAAGAGATGCAGCAGTTGCGTCGAAAAATCCCCCCCATGACTATCAGCAACTTTCCGACTCCGCCTCGGCACTGCTTGGCGAACATGGGGCAATGCGCTCGAGAAACAGAGCCCAAGTGAAATACTCCCTTGGGTGGAGCATCGAGAGTCTCGAATTAAGCCTTCCTGGAAATGTGGATCATTCCTATGGATGTCATTGAGATCACTGGGCTACTTATATTTCTATTCAGAGTAGAGAGAATCTCCCCGATGAGACACAGATTACTCCCCGATGCAGAGACCTAGTCGAGACCTGGCCAACTTTGCATTTCAGACCAGCCGTCGGATGTCCCAGAAGGCTGAATATCAATCAGGTGCGTTTCAGATGGGAGACGCCCTGACTGCCAGACCTTTCAGCAGCTGGCAGTAAGCTGACGAAGCCTTGGAACGCTCAGCTGTAACAGAGTTGGCGGTGTACTTACCAGACACTCGGATTGTGCATCGTAATCAGGTCGGCGTCCCGTTCCGCGAAATTCCAGGAGGATGGCTCCATCTTATGGCAACAAGGAGTGGACTGCTATGCCGGGTGGCGTCTGTTTGTCCGGTGGCGTCGGCAGTGGTCAGGACCCACGAGACTGCTTGGTCAGGTGTCACTGACAATGTTTGCTTATGTCGACTCTGCTGCCGTTGCATCGTCTGAGTAGCGCCTCGTACACTGCGATTTCCCTCATAGTATATAAGGTACATGCTGGGGGCATATATAAAATGAGGTAGTAGTGCAAGCACCTGGTACACATGGCAGTGGTCAATTGTAAAATCTTCCACACGGCTTACAGGTGCGAAAGGCAGGTAGATTGTGGTACAGTGTATCATGCTGTAGCTGCTAAAATAGATATCATGCACATATCCAGGTCGTATACCTTGAAAAACACGTTGATGTTCATCTCCACTGGTGCCCGTAATGATAAAGTCAATAGTGTGTGTAAACGAGACGAATGCTACGATCCATTACATGTAAACCAAGAAGAGACATGAGGACGAGGGCAAATGTAAGTGCATTTGTTGCTCAAACGCTCAAACGGCCCTTCCTCCTCTTTGTCGGGCGGTCGCTTTCAGCCACTGCGAAACGTGTCATTCATATGCCTAGCCCTGACAGTCGGGTGGTACGTACATTCTGGCGCATCCACCGATTCTGCATTGCGGCAAACATTCTCATTGTTCTGTCTGCCAGTGCTTAATGGCTTATGCGCTGCAGAGCATGTTAGATGGACTGCAATGGCACGAACACCAAATATGGTCACTCACCGCCCAATGATGCCTGTGACCGCGTCGTGCGACGCTCAATGTTCTTCACGGGATGCGGCGAGGCATCGGCTTGATGTGAACCAGAGGCTCGCATGGCTTTCTGTACATCAGCAGACGTTGCCATGTCAGGCGTAAACACGTCTGAGTGTCAGAGTAGAGTTCTTCGTCTTGTTCCTCAAGACAAGACGAAGTTTTGGAGCTATTGCCCGCTGCACACTCGTCTTGTCGTTGCTCCGCAGAGAGCTGTGCGGTCGCCTTTGCTTGGCGTTGTGTGCTGACACGGCTTAATGCTCGTATTTGGGCAATCGTTTTCGGTTTCGCTGGGCGGCCAGGTCCAGAGGCGGCAGCTAATTTGGTTTTAGCATGAATCTCTCGTCTGGACTGGGAACGTACCTTCTTACGGCGTCCGGGTTTTCCAGCGAGGGAGGGATTCAACTGGTTCTGTACTTGTTGGCGGAATTGACCCGGTCCCAGTGTAGTAGCGTAGACCGAGTCCGTGCGTCCTCTGCAAGCTTCTGCTCAAGTAATTGTCAATGTAAGGGAGGGAGGCCATGGAAGGCGTCTCAACAAACGTACTGGCAAGTCTTCGCTCTGGAAGCGCCAGTCGCTAGGCGGCATAGCCCGAATAATTGTGTAGATTTTGAATTTTTCTTGTCTATAAACGACGACCATGCATTCTTTCCGTTGTCCGTCTGGCACGAAGGAGAGTCCCGACGCCTGTAGGTGCTCTTCTGAGTATGGTTCACCTGTCATGAACAACATAAATCAATCGTAAAACAACAGGGTATATGCACGATACCGATAACGTGGTGCCGGTCCAGCATCCCTGTCCGCAAGAGCTCATTGTACAGCTCAGCTGGCACACGGACAAATGACTTGCGGTAAACATGCACGTAGTGCGACATGTAATTGATGTCTGACTTGTAGTTGAATTGCAAAGGGTTGTCCACGTTCGGTACGCCTGCGACACGCTCTAAAAACTTTTGTGAGGCCCAGGTGGACATGTACAAGACCAAACCATCCCTGAAGCGGTCGAAGATGTCGTTAGCCTGACAGATAAGGACAGTTGGGTGGCCTGGCCATAATCCTTGCAAATGAAGGAAATCATGTGCGGTGTGGCGTCCAAACCCGTTGAATATGTCTTGGGAGTCGCATAGAACCTTGACAATGGGGGCATTGGCTGTCGAGCCGTTCGGGTTGTCGATGATTTGCTGGCGCCACTGCAGGAGACCTTGCATTGCCATCTCTGTCTCGTATATCCAATCAGGGCCATGGTTGTCACTCCAGAGCGATGACCAAAGCTATCAATGTCTGTGTAAGCAAAACCACCATAAGGAGAAGAAGATCTCACCTCAGAACCCGGCTGGACATCACTCTGCTCCCAATGCCTCGAAAGGCTGATGATCTCGACCGTAACAAGGCGTGCAAAGTCGATCAATGCAAACGCTACGTGTTCGCAGATGACGGCCGCAAAAATATTCAAGGTTCGGTCCTTCGCAGTCTTCTGCGAACGCGGAACGATGAACCGGTTCGTGACGAGAAACGAGCGCAGCTTCTGCGCCTTCGCCTTGGATTTGTTAGGACCTGGCACATCCTGGGATAATATCTCTTCAAGATCTTGCCGTTTCATGGTGAGGAGGGAGGCCTCGAGACCCAAGTTCAGGCGCATGCCATGCTGAGAACAACCCGAGACGGGTATTAGTGTGAAGATCTTTGGAGGGAACAAATGCACTTGCATAGCCAGCTGCAAGAAACATCTCCTTGCCGCGCACCTGCACAACGACTTCCCCATCGCATAGGGGCTTAATGAGGTACTCCCAGGATTGTTTCTTCGAGCGGGCCGCGTCGAACTTGTTGGGCTGAAACGTGTCGGGAATCGGTTCGAGTGTATCTTCATAGCCGCGGCGGTGGGCAGTACAGGTGGTCCAACTCTTCGTTGCTGTCCCTGTGGCAAACGTCCTTGGGAATAGCTGAAGATGGCCTGCAAATATATGAGCCGGGCAGTGTTGAGTACAACGGTCGAGTCGCGAGAGACTCACCGCGGAGTGGCTCCTTGTACCGCCTGGCATGTGCGTTCTGTGCCTTGACCACGAGCTGCTTCAGGGCACACAAGACATCGGCCTCGGGCATGGCAGCTGGTGCAGTGGTCGACGGGATATTGAGCACAGTCTGAACACGGCCACGTCGCGGTCTTGGGACGCGTCTGGTCACATGGTCGTCACGCGTCTCCTTGCAAGCTGCGCCCTCCCCGACAACATCGCCCTCCACTCCTGCCGCTCCTTCTCACCTGCAGACGAGACCCTGTCCTCTCAAAACTGCACCGCTCTCTCCGCCTGCATTTTCCGATGCAAGTTCGACCACCGCGCTGCCCGACGCCGCAATGAGGCACAGCTCCACTGGGTAGGTCTTGCGCTATCCATCCTTTCACACTCCGGACAACCATTTCATATTCCCTCTCGACCGCGCGCTCCAACACGCCTTTCCCTCCGCTCTCGTCACTCCCCATGGCTTCTACCCAATATTGTACCGCCAGCCTGAGCAGCTTGTCGAGCGCTCCCGGCATTTCAATCTACCCCTCAAGATTGCCGCCCCTCTCATCGCCCAGGGCGCAAAGGTGCTCTACATGACTCTCGCAGAGGTAACCCCGCTCCCGGTCTCCCCGACGCTCCCACTCACCCGCGAACACGCCCTGCAACTTAGCCGCACCTTCGTCGGCCGCACCCACGCCGACCTCATCCACGTGAACGCGCACAAGTACGTCAAGCTCCACGAGCCCGGCGAGTGGGACTGGCGCAGCCGCCAACGGTATCCTCGAGGACGACGGAGTTTGGCGCAAGGGCCTGCGCGGGAAGAGCACGCTCTGGGACCACGCGACTGGCAGCGGCTCACCTGCTGCGCCAACCCGTGGAACGTGCCCGCGCGCAAGTGCGCTGTCTACACGCACGGCACCCTTTCCGGGCTCTGGCAGGGCCACTTCTGCTCATGGGCCGCTTCTGGGAACCAGCCGGCGCAGGCCGTGGGTGTCTCCTATGGCTTCTTCCCCATCATGATACTCAGGACGACACCGCTTCCTCTGCCCCAGCCTCTGCCAGTGTCTCTGCTTCAAGGATGGGAGACAACGAGAAAGACTCGATGCCTGAACTCATTACCAGCCTGGCAAGACTCTCGAGATACAGGACCAAAACTCATAACCAATGCCCGACCATCCTCTGCGCGAGTTCCGATTCTGGCTTGTTCTGCTCGCTGCTGTGATCTCTACCTTGATAATTGCCCTCTAGTTGGTGAGTTTCTCGCACTTTCCCCGTCTCAAACCATTTTATGAACTTTGCTGCTCGTTCAGCCTGCCATTTCGTTCAGTCCGTCATTTCAACCGCGATTCCAAGAATCGTGGATGCACTGCATCGCACAACGTTTGTCTGTACGAGTTCGACTTGGATAATGTGAAGGAAGCAAGAGAGGTGAGCCCGTGCCATCCTACCTAGTTCATCCAGGTGGTTGAGCATGAGTCCGGTGCATCCAGCACAGGATAGAGGTGCATCGCGCGGAGTCGCTGAACGACTCGCCGGTGTTCATCTGCGCTCTCGCGGACATGGCAGCGGCACATTTGAGGCAGGAAAGTCCGGAGCCACGAGCGTCCAGCTGCGGCTGCGATGTCCAGGATGCACGAACTTGACATGTGGACGACAGAAGAATTGGTTTGCGCGTGGGGGCGCCACTAGCGCAGGGTATCTACTGTATCGTACGAATGGACCCTCGCTGGCTCCGAGCGGGTTGAATCCCAATTCGGTGCGGCAGAGGAGCGAGATCTGCGAGATGGGCGGCTGGCAGTGTCCGGTCCTTCGTCCTTCAAACCACAAAAGCATCGTCCGAGGAGTAGATCACGCCAGTGAGATGTCTTCCTTATGTCCTCGAGAACGCGCGACAAATAGGGTCTTGATCCTCCAGCGTCGGATTATTTAGTACAACGTCGGAGCGGTCGACTCACTTCTGCCACTCACCTCTCTCAATGGCTGCCATCAGGCCCATCACCGTCGTATCGTCTCCGGGGAAGGTCCTCCTCGCGGGCGGATATCTCGTCCTCGATCCTGCCTTCTCAGGCGTCGTTGTATCTACCAGTGCGCGCTTCTACACGGCTGTCCGGGACATCGTCGACGATGCACATGTCCATGCTGGTCGCCCGATCGAGATCCGCATTCGCTCACCCCAGTTTGTCAATGCAACCTGGATCTACTTTATCACCTTCGACGTCTTTGGCGTGCGCGTAGAACAGGCCGTCAACGAGTGAGTCGTCTTGCTGTGGTGTGTGGTCAGCGTGCGTGTGTCGATAGTCCAGAGACATGGGTGTCCAGCAACAAGTTTGTGCACCTCGCGCTTCAGTGCACCCTCGCACTTGCACTCGAGGCCCAAAGTGCCGGCGCACTGCAAAATCGCCTGTCCTACGGCCTCGACATCACCATCACTGGCGATAATGACTTCTATTCCCAGTGTGCACAGGTGAGTCCGGTCTTTCGGTGTGCATCGCGAAAAGGCAACCAACGCGAGCAGCTAGCAGCCAGAAATCTCCCGCCAACACTGGCCTTGCTATCCCAGCTCTCCCCGTTCACTCCGACCGGTGTGCGCCTGTCCGACGTACACAAGACCGGTCTCCGCTCATCTGCGGCACTCATCACGTCGCTCATCTCCGGTCTGCTCCTGCATCTCAATGTCAAACCTCGGGACTTGTTTGTGACAGAGACAGAGGGCGGCAGGCAGTCTGCAAGCCAAGGACGCCGCTTCGCGCACAACCTCTCGCAGTACATGCACGGCTTCGCGCACAGCAAGGTCGGCAGCGGATTCGACGTCCCCGTGGCGGTCTTTGGGAGCCAGCTGTACACGCGCTTCGACCCAGCCGTGCTGCAGCCGCTCATGAGCGAGGAAGCGATGCGCAGGACACATCCACCCTGCTTGTAGATTGACGCGCACACATTCCTTGAAGCTCATAAGCCGACCCATCCTACCGACCGTCTCACTGTCGAACATCGCATGGAACTATTGTGTGGAGCCGTTCAAGCTCCCTCCCTTGACACGACTCATGCTAGCAGTTGTCGATGCTGGGAGCGACACGCCCTCCCTCATGGGAAGTGGCGCCAAGAAAGCAGCGCTACAGGTACGTCGTGCTATCTGCCGAGACAGCGCCGGACTCACCCAGGAGCAGCGACCGCGCTCTGGGACGCACTCGACACACTGAACCAGGCGCTGAGCAGGACACTCTTGCAGATGTCCGAGCTGCATGCGCGGGATCCCGCCACCTGCGCGAAGACCATCAAGTACCTCTCCGCACTGCAGAGCATGCAGGTATGTGCGGAGGCTCCTGCTGCTCTGTCTCGCTCACGCCTCCATGACCCGTTGCTTGCAAGCCCAAATATGGCCCAGGCAATCGTCGAAGCGTTCTGTGAGGCGCACCTGCTGTCCAAGGTTAGGTGTGCTCTCCATTGTACGGAGCTTCGCTGGCGCTCGCTCATCCATCGCCGCTCCGCAGGGCATCTGCGCGGAGGACCACCCTCTGAGTCGAACGTGTGCCCAAGCTCGCATTGCGTGGGTGTGTATCCGCGACTTCGGCCCAGGACGTTATAGGACGTGTCCATGGCAGACTGCCACTTGCTGTCTGGAAAGGCGGAAAGTGCAACTGTGTGCATATCGGTCCTTACCCAGGTGTATAATGAATGTATTTGGCTAGCAGTGAGAAAAATGCAGCATGTAGGCCTTAATAGTGATTTGGTGTGCTCTCACTAGTAGATGTGTTGGATGTTTTGCGTGCGTTGTATGCTATGACCCAGTATTCACATGATTTGTGGACTACAATCGATTGATGCGACAATCGACGTTGTCTCCTCCTTTTGCTCCATTCCTTGGACCTAAGTTGACAACACGGCACTGGTACCGGAACTTACCTCTCATTTCTTGCCTGACAAGTGGACCAACTTCAAGTTGAATATGCCAAATCAGTACAAGTCGTTGCGTACGTATCTTCTTCGGAGTCACTGGACGACTGCTCTGTCTCATTACACAGTAGCTCCTGCAGATCTTATACGCCCTTATGCGGAACAGTACTGGAACATGGGTCTTAATGACCAGCAGATAGTCGATCAGCTGCAAGACCATTTCGACCCCGAAACGTACACACTTGGGTAAGGCCTCACCATCTCAACTCTCCTACCCGATTTGTGAACCGTGCATCTCATGTTGGTTACAGCCTCAAATCTTTCAAACGGTTGAGAAAGACTTGGGGCTTGACTAGTACGCGCCAGCAGAAGCACAATCATGAGACAATCGGGCCAGCTGTCCACGAGATCCGCACCAAGTTCCCGACCATGGGTGCTCGACAAATGGTGGGTGTGTTGAGACAGAATTACAAAATCAAAGCATCGGAGTACGTGAACCATTCAGGCACTCCTTTTAATCTGACCGCTCGTGCGACACAGGACACTTGTGGCCGGCTATCTGAAGTTAGTAGAACCGGATGCCGTTCAGATGCGCAAGGCGAAGAAGTTCAAGCGCAGGCGATTCTGGGCTGCTGGCGTCAACGACATCCTGGCCATGGATCAACATGATAAATGGAAGCGATTTGGTCTATATTTACATGTTGCGGTGGAGCCGTTTGCAGGGCGGATTGTATGGCTCAAGATATGGTGGACTAACCGCAATCCTCGCCTTATCACAAGTTTCTATCTTGAAGCGGCGAGAAAGGCTGGCGGTGAGTCATACTCCACAATGTGTCGTTCAGCCACGGGCATTCAACCTACATAATGCAGGTGTGCCCTTGGTCACGCAAAGTGATCCCGGATCAGAGAACTTCGGGGTAGCGAACTGTCACACAAATATACGCCATCGTCTCGATCCTACGCTGGCCGATACCTTGCAGCACCGCTGGATGAGAAACAAGAGCAATATCAAACCGGAAATTGCTTGGTCTCTCCTGCGACGCCACTTTACACCCGGGTTTGAGGCACTTCTGGATGAGGGACATCTGAGTGGGCTATACAATCCAGACGAGGTCATTGAAAGGTGAGTTTCAATACAGATCACATTGCTGCAGTGCCTGCCAACAACTGGGAGTGTGCTAACGCCTCTCCAGACTGCTCTTCCTCTGGCTGGCTATTCCATGGCTGCAGAATGAACTGGACGCCTATGTAGAGCGCTGGAATTCGACGTCCCGACGTGCGGATAAACACAAGGTGACCCCTCATGGCATACCAGACCTCATTACGGCCAAACCAGAGCGGTTCGGCACTCGCGACTTTAAGGTGCCGTTTTGTTGTGGTGATATACGCCTTGCTAACGTTATCTCAGGTACTCGTGCCTACAGAGCTATTGGACGAGATGGAGCTAGCGTGGGCTCCGCCCGATCATCCTGTCTTCGAGCTAGTGCCCCGCGATTTTGAGGTATTAATCAAACAGCTCTATACACAAGTCGGCGAACCAGTCATATCACGGGAGACGTTCTGGGAAATATACATCGAGCTTCTCACCTGTTTGCGCTCAATGCCTATGGACGACCTCGATTTCAACGATACACCACACTCACATGCTTATGACCATGGGCATGACGATCCAATTCCTCTTCTCCAAGGATTGCGTGATTTACGCCATGGAGACGAAGCTGCAGGCCCTCGTAACTGGTGTTACATGGGTGGAGTCGACGAACCGCAGTTACCGGATGCTGTACAGAAGGATGTTGATGCAGAAAGCGGTGACGATGGGGAGGATCATGAAGAGGACGAGCGGGTGAGGGTCATGTTCTCCTGGTCTAGGGGGGAGAGTGGAGGTGGTGAGCGTATTGTCGCAGACTTGTCCGGTGCGGAGGATTGATTATGTATTCACCTCTTGTTGCATGAAAGATCCAGACCTATGCAGCACACACAACACTTGTATGCTACGATACTATCTACCCCACACTGCCTGCGCTCACTAGTCATTCCAATATTGTTCTGTGATATGACTCGGAGTAGATAGAACGATACAACCTATTTTGGGAGGCAAAGTACACCATAACAAAGCATAATCAAGACAATTCTGGCACACAAAAGGGCCGATTGAGATTTTACAATTGGACAGCTCTCACCCATCAGCTGCTTAATCAGCTGATCTCAACGCGTGTGAATTGTAACAAGTTGCCTTACTTGCGCTCGATTGCAAGTTGAATTACAGCATAATATGAGCAGATCAAAAGATACAGCCTATTTTGGGAGGTAAAGTACACCATAAGAAGGCATAATCAGGACAATCCTAGCACACAAAAGGGCCAGTTGAGATTTTACAATTGGACAGCTCGCGCACATTGGCTGCTTAATCAGCTGATCTCAGCACCTGATCTCAGCGACAAGCGTAATATTGTGATTTGAGTACAGAACAAGGTGAAATATAGAATAATAAAGCGACTATGACGAGTATCAGCATGTCTACATGTCGTTCAATCTGCAACCAACACAATATCAGACTGCAACACATGGTGTAAGATAATAGTGCTCAAACCTTTCGTTGACAATGACATTGCCTTGCTACCTAAGTAATCCGCCGCTCCAGAAGAACGAAGTACGTCTGGAACAGGCCAGGCATCATAGTCTGTTGGAACCTGGAAGTATTTGCAAAATGCATTGCATCGATGGTCCTCCTCGAAGGTGGCATGTGCAGCGGGCAGATTTCCATCTGCGAATACATGGCCGATATGTCTGTGGTAAGAGTATTAGCACTACTAGACATCCACATATGAGAAAGGCTCAACGGATGAGTGATGATTTGAGGGTCGGTGAGCAGAGTGCGACCTCCTGCAGAGACGATACTAGATCAGTCATAGTATAAACAATATTGAGCGCAAAATATACCTTGGTAGTCTGTAATGAACGCAATCTTCTGTGTCTTCCAATATTGCACGTGTTGCGTAAAGGCCAGGAACTCTGCGAGCACAGTATCCTCTGGGTGTCGTAACTTCAATGGGACAGCGTGCTCGTTGTTGATGTACTTCCGGAATACCCCCTCTTTCTGCGAGTCAATAACCTCCTCTAGGAGATGCACGCTAAATTCCCCCCTTGCTCTACCGCAAGCGCGGCCTCGATGTAGCGAAACTGCGGAATATCGAACGATGGCTTGCCTCTCTTCGCACATTCCCGGCGTATAAAATCGTATACCAGACGGAGGAGTAAATCAGCCCAGACAAGGCATTTCACCTCCACGAACAGGAGTCGGGCCTGCTTGCGCGAGTCATAGGGCAAGAGCGACCCCTTGTTCCCGGTGTAGTAGGTCTGTTTGGCGCAGAGAGGATGCTTCGAACCAGGATTCTTGTGCGAACGGAAGAGCGGCTCCGTGCTCGTACCGAACAAAGCCTTCTTAAAGGATCCGTTCTTGGCACCCTCAGGGTCAAGAGTGATCTGAGCGATCTTTGGATCACCCAGGTGCTCGAGATCCTGATGCGCTATAGCTAAAGCATCAACAAATGAGGGCGGCACGACGACTGCGCGTACGGTCACTGCCATTGACCTGATGCTGACTGTTGATCAGAAAGTCAATGCAACGATCTAATGGAAAATTTCAGGATTCAGCGTACAAAGAGAATGAACGCCTGCATCCGTTGGACGTCCTTGAGAGCGTAATGCAGCTGCAAGATGGGAAGCATCCGGGGAGGTGAAGTCTGCTTGGTGTTGACGCTTCCGGGGTGGTGTGACTGGCGATTTTGGCGGCTGAGAGGGCGCAGGCTGCTCATCATCGTGGATCAGTTATCATCTCATAGTCAGGTAGCAAGAATCTCACCGGTGACGAAGGTTCCAATGGACGCTTCGCCATTACACTGACATACGAAAGATCTGTGTCCACAGGCTGGACTTGCTCGAACTCCGAGTCAGATATAGTGTTGCCATGATATACCGCATCGTTGCTGTACAGGTCATCGTCGCTATCCGAAGCCTCTGGTGGAGGAGCGTCCATTCTAGCCTGGAAACTCAGATGTCAATCTTCTTGACGATGTTGAGTAAAGATACAGTCACTGACCTTGCCTTTTCCACGCCTAGTACCCTTGCGCTTAACCGGCTCAGGCTCTTCTTCAGCTGCTTCCCTACTCAGTCTTGCATACTCCAGCGCCTCAAGATGGTCCTGGTACTTCTCGTATATATCCTCCGGGATTTCCAGATAAATGTTTGCTGCCCTGCTGCCTTGCACAAACTTCGTCACAGGAGGCTGTCCTTTGCCTCGTGCAGCAACTTTCTTGTAGTAATCCGAAGAAATCGCGTCAGTGTCGACTTGTTTCGGGATGATCTCTGCGAAATGTTTGTTGCGCAATATAACGTCGTCGATAGTCAATTTGAATCCTTGACTCCGCCGAATCCACTTGTCCTGGATGGCCAACCAGCATATGACTTTTAGATCGCCTGCACCGATTTTTGCAGGGATCCAGTCCACGATTTCAGCCTGGCCAAATCACGATCAGTGCTAAGGGCTCGATCGAATGAAGATATGAAATCATACCGCAAATTGGTCTGCCTTGAATGTCCTTAAGCCAGGTACCCTCCGCGCAAGCTGCACATCGAGAATGACAGACTCTCTAACACTGCCCTGTGTCACGCTGCTGAGGACCGCATCACGAATATCTGCATACTCCCTATGGGCTACCGTGTAGCCGGTTGGCATACGTCCAGGAAGAGCAAGAGGGGGAGTGGGAGGATGTCTTAGCGGGGGCGGAGGAGGCAGCATCTGTCCCGATCGCCAGCCTAGTTGGTTGACTCTTGGGCCAGATGTTCCAGATGATGATGTCCTCGGTTGTTGTAAAGGGGCCCGCGGCTTGAATGCTTCTCCCAGAGGTGCCACTGGCGTACCGCGTTCTAGTAGCAACTCGCATCATGAGCAACAAGCAGGTGACAATTCAATAAGAGCAATGCTCACCCCCACGCTGCGCCTGAGCCGTCCTACGATGAATGTCTCTGACATGCTGCGTAGGTGAAGGTCCAGGGCGGTGAGGCGCAGCCTGGGTCGTCGCATCTGAAAATCACAACATTAGTCGTCTCTACGGCAAGGATAAAAGAAACAAGCTCACCACCACGTCGCACCGTCCCCGATTTTCGACCATAGTAATCATTGCAGGCATCGCATACCCAGATGCCCTCTGTAGACGGGTTCGCACTTTCGATATAGTGGATCTCCGTGGTGCCCGGTTCGAAGTGCTTCTCCGTGCAGTTGGGGCGCTGACAATCGAACGGCTGATCGCGCGATGGTTCCTCAGTCAATTGAGCGATGTAGTTGCCCTCAGGCATAACAGACGAGTAGTCCAGGGGACCGACGTGGAGGTGAAAATTGAGGGTGAAGGAATCGATAGCGGCGCAAGCATATGCTTCGCTCACTGGCAAATCAGTGTCAAATATACCGAAACATATATTTGAAGCCAATCATGCCGCAATGATCCCATTTATGGAGATACCTGTTGATGCGGCAAATCAGTTTATTCTCTCTATGGTTAAGCACTGCACGACTCACACTCTCATGACAACGCATGCCAGCATTATGCATCTGACCTGCCATAGCCTGAGCACAACGAAATAACTGCTGAACAGGTCAAGGCAGAGACATTTCAGTGAATACGAGGGGTAGGCAGGACTCAACACGTGCTCACCGATCGAGATTGAGAACGTAGCATGCAAGACTCGGTCCTAAGATGTTCCCGGTCGCTTCTCAATCTGTGCTTCATCTCTCTACATCCTCGTGTTCTCTCCAAAATTGTCTCGTCTATGGTCCGCCTGTCAGTGCATCACAAAGAGAAGTGTCCCTCCATGTAATCATATTGAGAACAGGCGTACCCAAGCCTCACGTTCAATCGAGCAAGCTTAGCAAAGCACACGGGCTGCCCTGGAAGCGTACCTTGTGTGGTAGGCAATCCTGCCAATAATCTCAAGTTCTCGTGGATATCACAACTAGACTCAATGCTTTAGACAATGAGCGACGTACTGATGCTATCCTCATCAGGAAAAAGCCGGTCCGCTCTAGCGCGCTCTAGGACGTCCTAGAGCGCGCTAGAGCACTCAGAGCGTCAGAGCAGCCAGAGCGCTCTGAGATGCGCTCAATACAAGGTGCTCTATTGCACCCGCTCTCAGTGCACTCTGAGCTGCTCTGAGTGCACTCTGAGTGGCTCTCAGGTTGCATTCAGAGCTACTCTGGTTGCTTTGAGGGGGCTCTCAAAGCATGCTGAATCACGCTCAATGTAGCCTAGATTGCTCTCTGTTGTTGGTTATCACTCATCTATCCATTCTGAATACTGGTCAAGCAGCTGTAATCATTGGAAATCACAATACTTAATATACAGGTATGGTAGGACTACGTATATGAGTGTGGTGAAAATAATGGATCATACCATATGGAGACACTTGCCAGGTTGCGAGGCACCAGCAGAGCATCAACCAGTATCTGTGACATGCAGTACAATCATGATGTAAGATAGACGGTCATTCAGAATGAGAATGCAACTTACCCTGGTTCAAAAGAATGCAAGTCAGTAATATTTGTCACTGCGTGCTCTGCATGGGCTTCAGGGAAAGCCTTTGAGACTACAACATAGCAAGATATCAGTTTCAACCATCCATAGCACAGTCAGTGACGCACCAGGCCAAAAAGAATCTTGTGCAGCCATTCAATCTGTGGGTGTGTTTCTTGCAGCCATTCACTGCTGTGATGCTGATGCATGCTGACTGGTGCACAGCATGTGGTGGCAACATATGTCAGTGTCGCACTGTATGTGCTGTCATGGGGGGTGCACTCACGGTGTGGCCCACAGCAGTACACCGGTGGCGACAGGCGTGCTCGCGGCAGCACTCAAGCTGGAAGTACAGATTCAGACATCAGTGTCAGACCAGAGCACTCCTCATGCACCAAATCACACACACCTCTCGTTCGTGATCTGCACAAAGTCGAAGTCGAGCCACGCGCCCCGTGCACCCGTCGCATCAGTGAGGGAGATGAAATGACTGGAGAAGTCTGTGAAGGATATGGAAAAGAGAAGCTGCTGGCACTAGACCTTGTCAGTGTAGGCGGACAGGAAGATAATGTTATTGTCATACTGCACGCTGTAGTTTGCCTGTGTTCGGGATGGTGAACATCATTATGGGACAGCCACATGCGACACGTATGTGACCGGGACCCTTGAACCCAAAGAGGGCAATTGCTGAGCCGGTAAAGGACAGATTCAGTGTCGCACCCTGCGCCTGTGCGACATGGTACGTCTGAAGGAAAAAGCTGGAAAGATTGGGGTCCGAGGGGGGCTGGACGGCCCAGGTGTCGGAATACGGGAGCTCTGCAGAAAAGTCGTTGAGTGTAAAGCTCATTGGCGGCAGCCAGGACAGGAGATGAATGTCAACGAGGCTAAACTGGGCTGGACGGACTGACTAGCAGCGCTGCTCACCATGCATGAAGACGTGAAAACGGAGGACGGTGGTGGGAAGAACGAGCATTGTGAACGAAAGCTGCGAAGGAGGGGTGACACTCAACCGAGAGATGAGACGGACGAGAGGACATGTCTGAGTCAGCCAAGCGGTGTTGGCGTCTCACGTTGAGGCGACAGTGCCCAGAGAGGGCAATAGTATACATAGAGAAGAGGAAGGAAGTTGTCTGTGGGAAGGATGATTGGGGGTTGTGAGTGGGGAAGATGAAGAAGATGAGGACGTGTCCGCGTGCTTACATGGCGAGATGCCAAAAATTCTGAGGTGCTCAGAATTTTTGGCGTCTATCTCAGTTCATGATATGTGCGCAAAGGATTCACCACTTGACGAGCAGCCGTTGGCTGCTCGTCAAGTTTACGGTACGTCTTCTTTCTTCATGCCTTCCACACCCCTTGTTTGCTGACACTTGCGTCCTCACCTGCGCCCGCTCACATACATAATGTCCTCGCGGTAATTAGTCTTGTTTGAATATTGTAATCTCCTCTAGTGCCCACGATGACTCGACGACAGGCGATGAGCAAGGTCGACCGCGCCAACTACGTGTACAACAAAGCGAGTGCATACGAGGATTTGCCCCAGTGAGACCACGGCCCACGCCGTATGTATGCGCCGCTCATCGCCCACCAGACCCATCGGCCACGGCGCGACCATCTCCGCCCCGCACATGGTGCGCCCGCTCTCGCTTTCGAGACCCAGCGCTGACTGCTCCCCCAGCACGCGCACACCGTGGAGAACCTGCTCCCGCTGCTGTGCCCCGGCGCACGCGTGCTCGACATCGGCTCTGGCTCCGGCTACCTCGTCGCGGACGGCGCCGGCACCGTCGTGGGCATCGAGCACGTCCCGGAGCTTGTCGACTGGTCCGTGCAGAACCTCGCGCGCGACGGGCTCGGCGCTGCGCTCGGCGGGCGGGCGCATCAGGATGGTCGCGGGGGACGGCAGGAAGGGTGCGTGCGTGGCGTGATTCGAGTCGACGTCAGAGTGCAATGTGCTGACTGGTGTGCGGTGCAGGCTATCCGGACGCCGGTCAGTGTCGTGTCATGTGTCTGCTTTCGTGGTGCGACGGGGATGCCTCCTTACGTGACTGTGCGCAGGCCCCTACGACGTGATTCACGTCGGCGCTGCTGCGCCGACGATGCCGGCGGAGCTGGTCGAGCAGCTCGCGTGCCCTGGCCGGATGTTCATCCCCGTGGGGACGGTGGCGCAGCAGATTGTACAGGTCGACAAGGATGCGGACGGGAACGTGACGCAGCAGGAGCTCTTCGACGTCATGGTGCGCACTGTTGCGATGGGTTGGCTGATTCGTTTGCTCACCACGCCGCAGTATGTGCCGCTCACGGATCGCAAGCCGCAGGCCTGATTCCATGTGGAGCCTGAATGCCGTGCGGACTTTGATTCTGCTAACAACAATGTTCCCCACTCATCGGGAGCATCGTCACCTTCCCAGTCGTCCGCGCCTGCTCGCACCACCCCCCACTCGGCCCAGTGTTGCCTACTGGCACACTGCATTCCCCAGGCCCCGCACGTTTGCCACCGCGCGAACGCGAACACTGCTGCGGTGTCCTCGTAGCATCGCAGGGGTGCCCCGCAGACATGGGTCACAGCCAGGCTCTGTGGCCATGTTCCTCATCCTCCCCGCCATCCCTGGCGCTCTCCGGCCTCCACCCGTGCCACACCGCCCTTGCGATCGTCCATGCCCAGTGCACATCCACCTCCCTGAGTGCCATCAAGCGCCACCTCGCCAAGCTCCTGCGCCCCGCGCTCGCGCGCTCGACGAACCTGTGCGAGCAGCTCGGGTGGCTGCGCGTCGAGCGTGGGAGCATCGCCGCTGCTCTTCAGCCACACGGACGCATATGTCGGTGTGTGCACGGTCCTGCTGGGCAATGCGGTGCACACCATGCATCCGCTCACGGGCCAGCACCTTGTCACCCTCGCCCCCTTTTTCTCTCACTCGCTCACACCTGGGCCGCTCTTGCTCTCTCCGTCTCCCTGGCGCTCACCCCCACACTCGTCCTTCTCCGAGTCATGCCTGCACTCGCGCAACAATCGTTCATGCCCCTCGTTTGCGGCCAGTAACTTGAAGCTCCACGTCCTCGTCCAGGCCCTCCACCCTTTCCCTCCCATCCACGGTGCCCATGCGCTACCTCCGCCTCCGACGTGTAAATCGCGCCTCCAACGTGCGCACAGCCCTCGCCAATCCCACAACACTTACCCCCTGGACGCATCCATGTGGTGCCAACATGCCACGTGAAAATGCCCAGGAGATGGACGGAGAGGTGAAGAGGACTCAACGAGCAGTTGCAGCTGCTTGTCGAGTGCGATGGTATGATCAAAATTCTCGAATTGTTCTGCTGGTGCCAACAGTGGCAATACTGCCACCGCCCGCCCTTGCTTGCACGCTCACCGTCTCTCTCTCCCATGCACTTGCCTTTTGTGCTTGCCCGCTCACTGTGACCCCACCTCGCCTTCTCATTCACCCGCAGCGCGCACTCTCTCTCTCTCGCCCGCTCACCCCCTCTTCATCTCACTTGCCTCTTGCGCTTGTGCTCTCACGCTGGCTCCGCCCTCGCCCCCACCCTCATGTTTCTCATGCATGCGCACTAGCCCTCGCCTGCTGGCTCCGCTCCCTCTCGTTTGTGTCACGCTCATGCCCACATTTGCCCACTCACGCTCGTGCCACCCTGGCCCTGGCCACCTCCGACACATAAGCTGCGCCAAAGGCTCACGCACAGGTCCCGCAATGTATATCCCCTGGATGCACCCACAGAATGCCAACATGTCGCGTAAAAACGTCCAGGTGATGTATGGAGGGGTGAGAATGATTCAACGAGCAGCAGCAGCTGCTTGCTGAGTAATGATGATGTTCCCCGCTCATTAAGAATGTTGTCGCCTTCACAGTCGTCCGCACCCTCTCCCCCCACTCACTTTGCCCCATGTGTTGCCCACTATTGCATCTCAACACCGAATCTTCCAGCAAGTTCACCTTTACTCTTGTTAGGAAATTAGCCTGCACCTGGTGGTCTTGAGCTCTCCACGAGCCTCCAGCATGCCCCTTCCCCGCTCACCCCACCGTGTTCGCCTTTCCACCACAAGCCACTTGTGGGTCGCCATTGAGCGCCCACCCTCTGATGCATGGGCTGTGCCCCAAGACCTGTGTGCGGCCCTTCACCTTGAATCCATACAAGCTCGGATTCCGACCCAATATTGTAGAAGTAGTAATGTAGAACAAAGAACATAAATATATTTAGTTATCTACTCCAGTACAACACATGCAGATGCACTCTTATAGCTCTTTGAAGCACTTGAGTACGCTCTAGGAAGCTCTCAGAGATGTCAATATTCTCAGAGCGCTCTGAGTATACCTGGGTACACCTGGCACGCTCTGACAACACCTGAAGCGCTCTCGGGATTTCCCACCTCTCTCAGAGCGCCTTAGCGCTAGACTCTTTTTCCTGATGCT
>JABYQE010000174.1:0-55434 GCA_022376435.1 Amylocystis lapponica
CAGGTCATTCTCCTGTCACCGCACGGTCGTGAAAACACGAGTCTGCACGCGCAGGTCATAGAATGCAAGCCAGTGTCGGACTCAACCCTAGATGTCTCGACTATCCCGCATTCTCCAGATTCCCCGCATTCTCCAGGTTCTCCGCATTCTCCGCACTCTCCAGGTTCTCAGCATTCTCCACATTCTCCAGGTTCTCCGCACTCTCTAGGTTCTCCGCATTCTCCGCATTCTCTAGGTTCTCCGCATTCTCCGGTATTAGAATTGCAACTCAGGTCGCCCGAGCTCGACACTCAAGATGTATTTGTGCGTAGTTCTTGATCTCGTGTCATCATGCCCAGCGCATTAACATTGTACATTTGTAGCGCTTCCTCGAAGATGAAGACGTCAAGTTTCCTGCACCATACTCGGGGGATGTGCCTACTATCCCATGTTCTCCGCCGCCCCGACTACTGCACATCTCCGAGTTGTCCATGCCCAATACTCAGGATGCATTGGTATGCATTTTGCTTAACTTGTTGTTCATTACTGATTGTGTGCATTCCAGCAAACACTTGAGAACATGTTTGCCCACACGCCCACGGCCTTCACTCCCGTTGGCTCTCCTGCAAGGTCCGACTTTACAACGGTGCCATCTAGTTCCCCTTATCAAGTCTTAAGCCCGCCGCCATGGCTACGTGTATCAAAGCGCAAGTCACGGTCCAGATCCCAAGGGATGGATTCATCTTGACATGGTAAGTCGTCGCAGTACTAGGGCTATTCCGAGAGACTAACACCTAATTTGTTTTCGTTCAGATGTTCCTATTCCTCGCCATGGATATTCAGCTACAAAATGGTCTGGTGGTGCTCGTGCACAAGATGGGGAAGAAGCTGACGGGATGAGTGGCTAGGGCTGCCCTGTATCAATATTATGAATATGTTTTACGGTCTTGATGAAGTACAATTTCATGAATTTTCCGCATGCCGCTAAGCGAGTCTGTGGTGCACAGATTCGCTTGCAATTCTGCACGCGTATCACGTGTTGAGCGCGTCGAGCGCGTCTCCCCGCCTCAGCCTCAGCTTCGCCTCATATCACGCATACACCCGGTATAGGCCATGCCCGCGACCAACCATGTACACTGCTGGTGCAGCAATTGTGGAGGATCTCTGGTCCCCCCTCGCACACGTCGTGCTCATCAAGATCGTGACCTGCGTCTGGCTTCAGTCCAACGGATTTCTAGTGCACCCCGCCAAATCCAGCCTCAAATCTCTGCTGGTCCTGTTCCAACAACATACCGTGACCCCATGCCCCTCATTCCTCCCACTCCCGATATGTCTATGTTCCCTCAGCACCGGGACTCTGTCGAGCAGGAGATGCTTGAACATGGCACCCTCACGGAGTCAGATCTCCAACTAGACGGGCCTTCTGTGTTTGGCGAAGGGATCTACAGTCCAGAGGCACTCCTTATGCATACAGATCATTATTCCCATCTCAACTGTGCTACAGCAGCAGCAGCACGCCCTCTTACTCCACATGAAGCACACCATCTGCCTCGCGATGATCCCACCCTTCTATCTCCAGACGAAGTCCTTAAGTCTCTCGAGCAATTCGCTGCTGTACTTGGGCTTAATCAGGATGGTTCCGAGGAGAACGAGCACGACGAGGATGAGCCTTCTCTTGGTCCTATTCCTCCGGTTGACCCTCAAGCCAGGATGTATGCTCCCGACGAAGATGAGGATTACGAGGACGGTGACACGGAGGAGAGACAACAGCTGGATAACCAAGACAAGACAACAGCAGGGTCTGGTTCTACGGAGGGAGATCCACCTGGTCTTTCACAAGAGTGGAGAGAAACCGGTATGTTGTATGCGTGATTTGCATACATTGTCTGATTTGTGCTGTACAGAGCGACCTGGTGTTAACGACCGATGGGATACACTCATGGATGACATTCCAGACCCATTTGTTGCGGAGAATCCCATGCAAAGATCATCAAATGACCTCCGCGATATCCCTGCATATTTACTGTGCATATATGCGGTCGCATCATGGACCCATCTCAACTTTTCACTCCCCGTTGTTGCAGTTAACACCCTACTCTGGTGTTTTGCTGTGGTATTGGCCCTGATTGCGCCAGGCGCATCGCTGCCTTACTTGACACTCAAGACCGTCAGTGAAGTCCTCGGATTGAACGCACCATACCAAGTTTTCCCTGTCTGTCCTCAATGCAAGCAGATTTTTCCGGACTCACCGAACACTCCCGATCACTGCGTTCATTGCCAAGCAAGTCTATTTCTACCTTCTACGACTGCTCACGGACGTAAGCGAGACAAGCGCGTACCTAAGATCAAGTATCCATATCGCTCACTCTCCAATCAGCTGGTCGACATTCTCGCTGTTGAAGGTATGGAGGATCTGATGGATGGTTGGCGCAAGCTTGCACGCAAGCCTGGCTTCTATCGTGATATCTTCGATGGAGCTATTGCAAAAGGACTTCTTGGACCCGATGGCAAGCCGTTCTTCTCTAACGACATCTCAGACCGAGACAAGGGACCAAATGGAGAATTGCGTATCGCACTCGAATGGGGCGTTGATTGGTGAGCAATCAGATCACGCAGATTGTATCTTCAGACTCATATGTCTTGCAGGTTCTCGTATCTCCGCTCGCAGATTGCACCATCACATTCGTCTTGTCCCACGTCATTCTCAATCTGCAATCTCCCTCCAGAATTCCGGTATCGCACTGCAAACCTTATGGTGACCAGCATCTTACCAGGGCCGAAAGAGCAGACCAGCATCTTACCAGGGCCGAAAGAGCAGACCAGCGACGAACTACAGAGGTTCTTGCGGCCAATCGTCAGTGATCTTCTACGCTTGTGGAAGCAAGGAATCGTGATTAAGACACCGGGATCTCCAAACGGTATGTACATGTATGTCTTCCCGACAATCTCCAAATGACGGTACATGCAGGTCGCCTTGTACGGGTAATTCTGGTTGCGGTTGTATGTGATAAGCCTGCTGCACATAAGATGGGCGGCTTTGGAGGGCACTCGCATACATATTTCTGTACTCAAGAGTGGATCAAGCAACAGGACAAAGCAACACCGGAATCATTTCAAAGAGGCGGTACGTACTTCCTTGCTTTGTCTCCGAGTCATCTCAACAGTTTAAATATTTTTAGCATTTCCTCCTCGCACTGATGCTGAACACCGTCGCCTAGGTGCCAAGTATGCTGCACTAAGTAGCGATCATGCACGCGAGCAATTTGTAAAGGAGTTTGCAACACGTTACACTGAGCTATCACGTCTTCCATATTTTAACATCATTCGTCAAGTTGTTATTGACCCCATGCACAACTTGTTCCTCGGTAACTAGTCGCTTACAACCTCACATTCGCTCACTGATGACTGGTCTTGTATTCACAGGTCTCGTCAAGACTCACTTCTACCATATTTGGGTGCAGATGAAGATTCTACGCGAAAAACATGAACTGCGCGTACTACATGAGATGCTACAAGACGTAAGTGGCTACATGTTCCCCGAAAGTATCTACCTTACCGTTTAGATAGTTTGTCATTCCAACATCCTCTGGAAAATTGCCGAAGGATATTGGGACGCCGGCTGGTGGATCACTCACTGCAGATCAATGGCGACTGTTACTCATTATACAGGGTCCGATAATCGTATGTTCGTCTAATCTGTGATTGCGTAGACATCACACTGATGCAACATAAGGCACAGATACCGCAACTCTGGCGTGCTTGCCTGCCCGAGAATCCTGAGAAAGCTTTACAAGATCGAGTGGCACGTATTGCAGCTGAAGAGGCAAAGAAGGCCGAGGATCGCAAGAAAGCAAAAGCAGCAAAGGACAAGAAGAAGGCTGAAAAGGACGCGGAGAAGGACAAGAAGAAGGCAGACAAGGCAAAGAAGAAGGCAGACAAAGATGCAGCGAAGAACAGTAAAAAGCGTAAGGTCACCGTAGATAACGAGTTGTTAGAGCAACACGAAGGTACGTTGTCTTGCATACTTACTTTCTACCTATTAAAATAAGCACTTGATACGGCAGAGAGACCATCGGGGTCAGCTCTACCACCAACATCGGATCTTCCTGCGGTGGAATCCTCAAATGCAGAACCTGATCAAGTGAACACTACTACCAAAAAAGACGAGCCTTACGCGTTGCACCCTGATGATCCTAAGAACTTTCTCAAGCTTTCGGAGGCTTTACGGATCCTCATGGATGATATTCTCACGAGCGCGGATATTGATCATGCAGATCGTCTGTTGCGTGAGTACAACACTGAGCTTATCACGGTATGTTATCAGCGGCGTCTTTACAACACTCAAAGAACATCTGATGATTGTCCGGTACAGCTCTACGGCGCGTCTTGCATTCGTCCCAACCACCATTATTCTATCCACACAGCAGATTTCGTGCGTGACTTTGGGCCTCTGCATGATTTCTGGAGTTTTCTCTTTGAGCGCCTCAATAAGCTACTGAAATCATACAACACAAACAACCACGGTGACGGTGCACTGGAGACCACTTTTTTTGCAGAGTTTCACAGGACATCAGCGTCGTCTCGTGTAGTAAGTATAATTTAGTTGTTTTGCTAAACTAGTACTGATCTACTGAGTTTGGGACTCACAGGTTACGCTTATGGCTCATCAGATGCCAGACCAGCCTCTTGTACAACGTCTAGGACAAGTAATGCTTAAGGCTACACATGACGCGCGTGGAACGGTCGCTGGGTTAGCGTCTTGGGCAAAAGAGACTGACAAGGACCTGGATCAAGGTGTGCATGCCACCGAGACAATACCATGGCGCACCTTATAACTAACCTTCTAGCACGTCCCGCTGCCGCTTTTTCTATGAGTCCAGCACATGAGATCAAGAAGTTCTCATCCGAAACGTACCGTATATTGTTAAGATTTCTGCAGCAGCGGTATCCAGACTGGCACCTCCACTCTATGCTCGGGAAAGCCCATTTTGCCGATAGTCAGCCCATGCACAACATTGGTGTCTTCTTTGATTATGTCGTGGTGGGTGGCAAGCGCTATTATGCATCTGGCAAGACAGGAACCCGACATTCCTCATACGTTGAAGTATACTCATCTTTCGCTTCGTCTAATCCATCTACCTGCGGCGAACTCCTAGAAGTGTTCCAGTTTCAACAGAACCCAACCATGCAGCCATTGTGGTACGGACGGATACGGTGGTTCAAACCCTGGAATGGACCGCGTGAGGATATCTGGACATACTTGTAAGTTGTTCCGCAAGTTGTAATGCCGTAAAGCTGAGCTTACTTCTTTGGCTGTATGCTCGCAGCACACGCCTAGATGTTCGACTGTGGTACCTGGAGGAGTATCAGCCTCTCGACACTGTTTGTGCCATCATCTCTCTGCAAGACATCAAAGGATATCTGGGACTCAAGACCGTCACTGTCAGGCCAAACAATCAGAAAGTGTGGGCAACGATTAGCCTTGATCATGTATGTGTTCTTGATTGATCTGCAGCTGATTCTCACCACGTATAACACACTAGTCGGCGCATGCAAAACGATCAGCATTGGAATGTATATAATGCTCTGTAAGTACATGCGTTCTTTACATGTTTTCTCGATGAAAATCTGAACACTAAACGACACTGCCAGCGATACTGCAGATATATGCGAAGCGAGCTATGTTAATATGAAGACAACATCACGGGCATTGGAAGATTGAGTACAATGCCAAAGATACACTAGACGAGCCATGCAGTGGACAGAACGAGGACAAGGACTAACAATAAGTGTTTGAACAGAACAACAAGACGTAATACTACAGCAGAGACAACAATCGCAGCAAGTAGTACAAAGCATCAAGCGCAGTTTCAGAAACCAATCAACCGAGTAATCACACACCAATCATCTGTGTCACCTCACTAGCGGCTGCCAGTGGAATAGACCCATCCCGCACCTCATTATCTGAATCAGTAAGCTCATCGAGCAGTTTCAGATCACCTGGATCAAAGTTGCGCGCCTCGGGGTTCCATGACCTCCACCAAGCGGGATCGTCCTGAAGCTCCAAGGTATGTCCTTCGGCTTGATACTCTGCTAGCCATGTCTGACTGACCATCCCATGATATACAGGCATGCCTTTCTTCGCCACCGGCGCACGAGTATTTGCCTTTGACTTGTGCGCCTGAAAGGTGGTTTTCGCCTGGCGGCGGGGCTTCTTCGGCTCCTTCACCAATTCCTTTACGCCTGGTGCCCCGCTCTCCTTCTTGCGCCGTTTCGCTGGGCGCTCAGAATCAGTCATATCTTCAGGTTCATCCGTCGCCTTCAAGGCGCGCGCAACTTCAGGCAAGCTGGAGAGCTTGCATTCGGCTTCAAGCTGCAGGAGTTTGTCAAGGAAGCGCAAGAATTTGACGTACTTCATCATCAAAGGTGAGTATGTGTTCATTGTAGTATTCTGAAGACACCATTGCTCACCTTCTTGCGGCGCCATTTGCGCCCAATAACCATATGTCCATTCTGAGCGCATCCCTGTTCACGGCGCCTGCGCTTGCTGTCCTCGCTAATCTCCTGTTCGGAGACATCGACAGGGCTGGATGCATAGTCGGTCATCACCATGGTGCAGGCACCCTCAAAACTGTGAGTCTTCTGCAACAGGTTGGCAATGCGGCGTCGTTGTTTCGTTTTCTGAAACGATATAGATGTCAATAAATAGGCCAATACTCCTCAATCAAGACTCACTGTAGTACGACGGCTTTGGTTTGTCTGAGCGGCATTTGTCTGTGCACGCTTGGCACGGCCATCCTCACTCTGCGCTTCCTTCCATCGTTTGGCCAGTTGAGTGATATATTCCTTCGCAACGTACTTGATCTTTTCGAGATCAAATGACTTATCCGGCATATGGACACCAGAGCCATCAGTGTCTGCCTCACGGGTGCGCTGCATCAAATGTCTTGGTGAGTCATCATATAGATCACGAGACGGGCGGAACTGACCTTTTCATTGTCATATACCTGAGTTGAGACGGCTTGAATGAACTGTCTGTTCATCGGCTCATTCATGGGGCTTGCCCAGCGCGGGTACCAGATTCGAACATTGGCATCCTGCGGGTCTTGTATGTACGCCTGCCCATTTTCGAGTGGTCGCCGCTGAGCAAGAGTATCCCAGTCCTTGTCGTCAATTCCCAACAGTGCCCACGTCATTGCGTGGACCGTGCTCTGATCAAAATCCTGATCAGTTGTTGATGGTGCGAACACTGCACGCATTACTGACCTTCATGGCGGGATGATCATTGATGCTGATAATCGCCTTATGTCCTCTCTCGCCATCACCTCGGCCCTCTTTCAGATCTGCAATTTCAAGTTCTAGTGTGTCGATACGGGCACCCATCCGTTCTGAAGACTCTCGCATGTGCGCCATCGACTGGAGGATGTCGTGTGCCTGGTTCTGGAGTTGGTTGATGATGGCAGCATACTCCGACGGCGGTAAGTCAAAGAGCTGTGCCTGTTCTGTTGTCGAGCGAGGAATAGCTAACGCGGAAGTCTGCGAGAAAGGACTAGGACTGCCGAGATCTCCACGGAACTCACTCGACGCCCTTCGAGATGGTCCAGATAGTCCTCGTGAGATGCTGCTGCTGCGGGACGAGGGAGCCGAGGGTTGTGGAGTGACACGATTGGATGGGATCTGGACAGCGCCATACGGAGGCGCCATAGGAGTGACACCAGGTGCATATGAATACATTGGCGCCACTGAACTGCCGGGAGCTGTAGAAGAGCTGGGACGACGGCCATGAACAGGCGACATATCAGGTGAGGTTCCATATGCCGTCGATGCATGCATACTAGCTGACGCGCCCGGAGTGGGAGGAAATACAGACTGGATACCTCCCGCACCCGCTGGGAATTGGCGTGTACTGCTGATAGGATGCGGCCCAGATGCGGGGAAGGACGTCGGGCCCGGTGGGTGCAGAGGTGGATATTGGTATGTTTGTTGAGTCTGATACTCTTCGTGGCGGCTCATCAGCTCATGACGAGATGCATAGTGCGACAACCCGGGATCAGGGGTGGCACCAGACGATCTAGAGTACAGGTCCTGCTCATGCAGGTGAGTATGCATTTCATCCCCCTCGGGATTGAAGACATCGTTCTGATAGGCTGGCTGAGGCATTCTATAATCACAGCTGCAAAATAAATGAACCCAGTGCCATGCGGCAAGGATGATCAAAACATACACGACTTTCGGGACCGTTTGTGAAGCAGAACTGCCGCTCTATCCTGGCTGCCGACAATTCTTTGCTCGCAACGGCGGTTTGACTGGTGGCAGGCCTGAGCCTCCTGTGCTAGTGCGTAGTACGAGGAGGTGCTGGCGACGAGAGCAAGCAGGGGAAAGGACGAGGGGGAAACCCCCCGGCAGGGGGCAGGGTCGGACACACCTGCATCTATCCAAATTTTCGGACTGTCTTACGAGTTAATGCATCATGTCTTTTGGAAAATGGAATTCATATCCCCGCTCTGAAGATGCTTCCGTACATGATATTTCAAGAGTGAAGATGAGCTGCCATCCTGCCAGCTAAGTTGGATTACGGTGCAACTTCTACATCTTTGGACCTCCGAAAAGAGCAAGTCTCAGACCCAGAAGACGCCATAAAGGGGGCGTCTCCCGCTCATCTTGTCAGCGATCATCAATCGCTCTTCGGCTCTCCAAACATCTGCCATAGGGCTTACTTTCCTCGCGTTTTCAGCCCTCTAGATTTCGGGAGGCTTGCAGTGATATTGGTGAGTGTGCATACGGCTGTGCAATATTACAAGCGAGATGGATTAGGAAACAGCTGGACCCCTTGAGGGAGCCAGTCAAAGATCAGGCAATCGCGAGCTCGATCGAATAAATGACATACCATACTCATGCACAACAGTTTCACTTCCTCACGCCACCGACACCTGCAATTTGACACCCGCCTTCCGCGCTTTCAACAAGAGCCCCTTGATGTGCAGCTTCATATCTGTCCTAGTAAACTTGAATACGTTCTTGAACGAGTCCGGCTTGCGAGTCACATTGATGATCACCGACAAACCACGTCGGGGCTCCCCTGCCGCGAGAGAGGCCAATCGTTCGTCGATCTGCTTCCAATTCAACTGCGAAACATGATCAAGGTCCTCAACCGTGAAGGCAAACACAACCTGCTCCAGCCGCGTGGAATTGACGTGAGCGAGGATGTCCAGGATGGCTGATGCGTCTGTCTGTTTGAACCCGGGGTATCCCGATAGTACCATCCCAGTGAGACAAAGGGCACGGAGCGAAGTCTTATGGAGGAACGGGTGCCATTTTTTGAGTTTGACCAACGTCGCCACTATACAGCAATATCAAACCAGAGTTAATAGAAAATAAGTCATTGGATTATCTTAAGCACTTACTAGTGCTCGGGGCGATTGTCAGAACTTCAAGAGTGTCCGTGGATTGCTCGAGCATGCTGAGAACCACTTGTTTTTTTCCGACCTCATTCCGGCTTCCCAACTCGATTTTCCTTAGGTGCAGCTCGAATGGAGGTTTTGTGAGCCATGCGACAAACATGTCAAGGTTCACATGACGCAAGCACAAGTTCTGTATATCGATCGATGGCGCATCGGAAGCCGGAGGCTTAAATGGTGAATAGGCCGCATGAACCCCATCGACATGGAGGGTCGAAAGTCGCGGGAAACCTTGCAACGTTTCCCACAGATCTTCGCAATCGTCAAAATGAACACAATGCAGGTGGAGGGTCTTGACACGTGGAAAAGATGAGATAAGACCTCGCCTGTAGACCTCGGTCATCCAGGTTCTCCCGTTGTGTTGGACGATGAGATGTTCGACATTCTTGAACTTCTTCAACCACGATGGAAAGGCCGTGGGCGGTGCGGCACTGGAGGTTTCCTTGCGATATAGCGTGAGGTTGCGGACGTAAGGAGCGATGTTGGTAAGCCTCGGCAGCGGCGTCTCGGTGATATACGGGTTCCCGCTCTGGTTAGGATCCACACGGACGGTGTGGAAAAGGTGAAGCCGCGCCGTAGGAAGCCACGAGCGACAGGTCAAGCTGCAGGCTCGAAGAGCAGTGCGGTCATTCCAGAGGTGATCGACAATTCTATCGCACATTTCCTGGGGGAACTCTCGCGGCAAGACGTCTACATCCATAACTGTTCGAGTCAGCTTCAATTTGCAGCAATTCTCCATATTGCAACCATACCATCAGCCATCGAGGACAACGATAAAGCCACGGTCAAGATGTAAGTACGGCGAAATCCTTGCTGGTGAAATCAAATATCAGACATCAGACCCCTCGAAGCGGGATATACAGATCAGAGACTGACGTTGGAGGTCCAGAGCGTGTGAGATCTTCTCACCACCCTACGTATCAGTCGCAAGACGGTAAAGGAGATATTTGGACGCGAGACAACCGTAGTATAGTAGTATACAAGAGTAAGTTGTGGCCGGCGTTACCGCTTGGTTGTTATTTATGGCACGCGACCACGTGTAGATCACATGCGCATCAATATTCCTCCCGTGACGATGGCACGAAAACGCCACGAGATAAAATCATACTGATTCTTGCACGAGCAGGTCGCGCGCGCCGATACAAGAGTGGAGTTCGACTTGGGCGCGAGCCTGCGAGCCCCCAAGTCAAACTAGTGCTTCCTAAGCAGGAGAGCCAGATGCGGAAGGCGAGCGCCGCAGGCGCCCTCCCCCTGCTTGCTAAGCAGAAAAAGACGAATGCGGAAGGCGAGCGCCTCAGACGCTGTCGCCTCTTCTCCCCTCATCGCACTCGGGCCTCAGAGCAAAAAAGTCTTCGCGTTCCTTTCCTCACCTTAAAATCACTTCCATCCTCCAAATATGTCATCTTCAGGTCCTCCCAAAGGCGTCTCGGGCAAGGACATGGGAGTTTTCGAAGCAGAAGGCGCCGGATTCATCGGAAGTAGCGCGGATAAAACGCTAACCGAATCAAACACGAGGCTGCCGATCCGAGAAAGGCTCACGGGAGCCGAGCTCTTCGCTTACAACAGGGAAGTTCAGACCAGAAACGCAGACCGCAAGAGGGAGCGCGACGTGGGAGTCGAGGTCAGCGACGATGAAGAACTCCTCAATCTCGACGGCATCGTGGACAACGACGAGCCCATGAAGTACAACAAGAACGTCGTCTCGGAGGGACCCCCAGTAACACCGAGCTTCGGGAAAGGGAAGCGAAAGGCCAGCACACCACACTCAGACTTCGACGACATCTACTACGGGGACAACACCATCCAGGAGACCTCCGGAGATGTCAAGATCCAGACAGAGGACCCACCAAAAACGCCCAGCAAGCAGCCCCACTCGCAGCAAGAGCTCAAGGTGATCGAGCATATCCTCGAGCTCACCCCCGAAACGAGGAAGACCGCGTTCGCCATGATGTCGAAGTCTGCAGAAGCCTCAGCGAAGTCCTCTCCCCTCGTTGCCAGCTCAGCACTAAAGCAACCAGTTTTTACCCAGACGGGCGAACAGACGAATAGCTTCTTCAAGCAGTCCAATAGCCCACACCCCCAGCTAACCCATGTCCTCGCCAACGGGTTCCACCTACCACTATCGCTCTGCACGTCGCAAGCGATCAAGGAAATGAACACGATGCCTGAGAAGGTCAAAATGCGCAAACTCCACGATCGCGACGGCGCCAAGCGCGAGATCCTCGACGTCAGCGCCTGGCCCAACGAGAACACTCTGCAAGCGGAGGACTGGCGCGACGCCTGGTCCAACTTCAAAATCGTCATCTCCTCTGTCTGCGACAACGCCATCTGCGCTCGCTTCGCGAGTCACTACCAGTGGCTCTGCGAGCTGCCGGATTTCAAGGACGTTTTCCCGGCGATTCTGCGGTTCGACACCGAAGTGCGTCGAACGTACTTCAACACGAACAACGCGTTCGCCGTTGGGTCTCTCGAGTACGCAAACAGGTTCCGAGATGTGCAACTGATGATCATCAGAGAGGAAACCGCCGCGAGAACGCAAGCCGCCTCGCAATCTGCAGCCCAGCAATATCGTCAGGAAGCCCGACGCCCGCCCATCGACTCCCGACGCTCCTCCGCGGAAGGCTCCTCAGGAGGCGGCTCCTTTCGGCAGGGCAGAACGCAGACGTCGTCCGCCGACCGTCTCTGCCTCATCTGCGCACAGGGCGGACACCGCGCAAGCGACTGCGGAAAAACGACGCTCCCCGGAGGAAGAGCAGTCTTCGGCACATGGTCGAACAACAAGCTCCTCGTCGCCACCTCGCGCAAGGAGCTCTGCGTCGCCTGGAATCTCAGCGGCAACACACCTTGCAAGGGCAAGTACTGCCCCGGCACCGGAGGGCACGTTTGTTCGTACTGCGGTTCCGCCGACCATCACGCCAGTGGTAAGCGGTGCATCCGAGCGTGATCGCATCATCACCCCGTACCGCGCCGACGCCTTCGAGCGCGCGCTGGAGGAGTTCGGGCTCCGAGATCAGTTCCCCTCTCTTGTTCACAAGCTTCGTTACGGCTTCCCAATTGGCAACTTCGAACCTCTTCGCAAAACCTTCGCGCCCGACAATCATTCATCCAGCATCGACAACATTGCATTCATAAGAACATACATCTCGGAACAAGTCTCTCTTGGTCGCATGACAGGACCGTACTCGCAGGAGGAGGCTGAAAAAATTCTTGGCTCGTACTTCGTCACTTCGCCTCTGTCGGTCGTCGAGAAGGCAGGCTCCGCCGGGAAGCTACGCCTCGTACAAAACTGCTCTTACCGCGGAGAAAGGGGCATCTCGGTGAACGACGAAATCGACTCAGACAACTTCCCAACAAAATGGGGCACAGCAAGCGAAGTAGCAGACATTGTAAGTTTCTCTTCCATCACATCGATCGCTTCCTCGTGCGTTGTACATGCCGGGACACGTGTCCCCGCATGTTTTGGGGGAGCACGAGTGCGCGCGTGCGCTGGCTCTCCCGCAGGCCATGATCGCCTCATGTGCCCATGCCCACGTGGGCCCGTACCCACCAGAGACCACGAGCGTTCGTGAGCCCTCCTTATTGCGAACGTCGCATCCGTACGTCTCGCGCAACGTTGCCGGGACCAGGCCGCGGGCCTCGTCGAGTCGTATCCAGCGTAGTGTTCTAACACTTACGCTAATCGGTTGCAGATCGCCACCGCTCCACCCGGAACGCAAGCGGCCACTTTAGACGTAGAGTCCGCCTTTCGCACCGTACCCATCCTCCCGGCGCACAAGCGGTTCATCGTCATACGATGTGGAACCCAGTTCTTCCTCGATCACGTATTGCCGTTCGGAGTGGCATCGGGCACCGGCGTACAAGGGGAACCGATGGATGCAACAGTAGCCATCCTCGAGGCACGCGACATCCGACCATCCAAAAAATGGGTCGATGACCTCATCAACTTTCGGTCACCTGTCAGTGGCGGACCCGGATCCTACATCTACGCGCGTGACCTCGAGGACATATTCCGGATCACGGAACCACTCGGTGTCCCTTGGCATCCCACGAAATGCACGCCTTACGCATCGACTGCCGTGTACGTCGGTTTCGAGTGGGACGTCGAACGCAAAACCGTGTCCCTTCCAGAAGCGAAGCGACTGAAGTACCTCGCAAAGCTCAAAACCTTCCTGCACAACATCGAAGGCGGTCGCGTTTCGCAGAAGGACGCAATGTCAATCAACGGAACACTGTCTCACATAACGTTCGTGTACCCGCGGGGCCGCTCCTTCCTTCCCAATCTTTGTTCCTTCATCGCCTCCTTCCCCAATCCTTACGCCGCACGGTACCCCCCAAAGTCCTGCGTGTCCGACATGAAATGGTGGCTTCGCACTCTCGAAGTCCCAGGCGTCGCGCGCTCTCTCCTCCCGAGGGGCAGACTTCAGGATCTGGGCATCTGGGTCGATGCGTCAACATCTTGGGGCATAGGGGTCATTCTCGACGGCCAATGGGATGCTTGGCGGCTGCGGGATGGATGGAAGGACGAGGGGCGCGACATCGGGTGGGCAGAGATGGTAGCAGTTGAGCTTGTCGTGCGGTGCGTCGAGGCTCGTGGCCATTGCAACGCCGACATCCTCATTCGCGGAGACAACCAAGGCGTAGTCGGCGCCCTCGCCCGCGGCCGCAGCCGCAATTTCCAAGTCAACGACTCCATCCGGCGGACAGAAGTCATCAGCATGTCCAGCAACGTTATTTTTCGCCTACGATACGTACCTACCAAGGAAAACCTAGCCGATCCGGTGTCTCGCGGCGAACCGGTGGCATTCTCCCGTCTCCCTTCCGATCTGTTCGCCCTCCCCGAGGAGCTCACACCGTACCTAGACCATGCCTGAGCTCCCGCGAAGGCCTGCGCCCGCAAGTGCGAGCGCGTCCGGACAGGGGAAGACACTTTCCATGGCTGTTGGTGATGCCAAACCGAGCGTGTCTTCGTCGCGAACCCTGGCCCGACGAAAACCGAGAAAACCAGGAAAAAACAATACCATCGCCCCGTCCTTGCTCCGCCCCCACGTCCTTGCTCAGAACCGACTCGCACTTTGGACCACACCTTATGCCATCCAATTCCGTAAAACGGCAGCCACACACATCCCCGTCGACGCGTCGGCGCACCTCTTCAACACCATGCTATCCTCCCTCGAGCCCTCCACTCGCAAGAACTACGGTGCGGGCCTACTACGCTTCACCCAGTTCTGCGACTGCAGTGGGGTCCCCGAGTCTTTCCGAATGCCCGCGTCCGAATCCCTCGTTGCCGCGTTCGTCGCCAAGTGGGCGGGGTCCGTCGCCCGTACCACCGTTGACAACTGGGTCGCCGGCCTGAGTTTCTGGCACACCATCAACGGTGCCCCGTGGAGCGGCGACCGCATGCTGCGGGCCGTCTGCACAGCTGTGACAAAATCGGCCCCGTCGGCGAAGCCCAAGCGGTCGCCGGTCACCATCGAACACCTGTTCGCGCTGCGCAAGGGGCTCGACTTAACGACATCCTTCGATGCCGCGGTATACGCCGTCGCGTGCATTGCATTCTGGTGTTGCCGTCGGTGCGCGGGTCGGGTGTTCTCCTCTTTTCTCCTCGCTAACGTACCCCCCCCCGTTTCCACAGCCTGGGCGAACTCACTGTGCCGTCCCCTGGGGTGTTCGACCCGACGAAACACGTCTCCCGATCCGCCACTGTGCGCTACTGCTCCCTCCCCGGCGGGGGCACCTATGCGGTTTTTCACGTCCCGTGGACCAAGACCACGAAGCAGTTGGGCGCGGATGTGGTCGTCACCGAGCACCACGATCCCACTTCGGCTGTCCTGGCTCTACGACACCACCTGCGGGCGAACGCCAACGTTCCTGTGTCGGCCCCTCTCTTCGCATTTGAAACCGCGGACGCCAAGGGCTGGGCGCCCATGACCCGGGACTGGTTCATCCAGCGGTGCAACTCTGTCTGGAGGGCCGCCGAGCTCGGCGAGCTCACCGGTCACTGTTTCCGCATCGGCGGCGCAACCGAGCTCCTCCTGCGCGGCACGAATCCCGACATAGTCGCTGTGCAGGGGGGTTGGAAGTCGCGCGCGTTCCTCGAGTATTGGCGCAAAATTGAGTCCATCTTACCGTTATTCATCTCCAAGTCCTTTGACCGCTCTCGTCTGACCCTAGCTACGGACTCCATGTCCTCGTTCAAGAAGAAGTACCACCTGTAGTTTACCTGTTCCTTGCTGTCCTGCTGTGTCCACTGTCGTATTGCTGTCGTTTTAGTCAATTGTACTCATCTTCGCGCGCTCCCTTTCCGTCTGCGTGCGCGCATCCCCGTTTGGGGAGTCGAGGCGATCGGCGGCAGTTGCGCCACGACTGTTGTGGGCCGCGCGCCCTTGGGTGGTTAGTCGTGTCCCCAACGCCTCGCCCCGCTTCACGCTCGAGTTGGATTCCGGCTTCTCGACCTCAAGCACCCTCCGAGTTCGTGCGCGTCCTCGCTGCAGATCTCCCGCCCCTCCGCGGACCTGCAGACGCGTCGCCGCACGGAACGACTCCCCGCGCGCGGAATTGAATCCCGCGCTCTGCTTGAGGTCTTGAGAACGCGCCTGTTTTCCGTTCTTCCCATCACGAAGAACAGAGCGCCGGAATCCATCTCTTCCCACACCAGGACTAGCATCAAGCATTGAGCTAGCCCGGACTCGTCTAGGCGAAAAAATATATTTTTTGCCCTTCCCGAGAGCATAGCACTCCTGCCACTTAGGAAGCGATCTCCGGTTGTGTTCCAGGGACGGGAGCTAGCCTTGGAAATTGAACGGCGGCGACGGGCGTCGACAGTTCAGCACCGCTATTTGAAGCGCTAGTGCCCACTACATTACCTCGAGCTCACGAGTCACGACGGTGAGACACTGTAGCCGTAAGTCTTGCAATTCAACTGCAACTATACTCGTCTTATATCTGCTGACCATTGGCATAGTTCTGTTGTATAGACGAAGCCACCGGGCAGAGTACAGTTCAAGTTCAGGATTGTTCAAGTTTCACTGTGTCGATTTTCGAGGTAACAACGCAATTCAATACTTCTCAAACATAATGGACCTTAATTGCTTGATGAATACATTTTTAGGGCCCAAGTGTACTCATATATTTGGCTGTCTCGGCGGGCACAATGCGAAACGAGCGCATTCAATTTGTCCAATTATCAGAGGAAGTGTTGGTCATAATCCTTGGTGATCTCGATGCGCAGAGCTTGCTCACCTGCAAGCGAGTAAGTACACATCCTCATTCGTATGCCAGTGGTCAGTCAACATATGCATCTAGGTTTGTCGTGTCCTCGCGCGGATCATCGCGGGTTCCGTGTATCTCAAATACAACGTCGAGCTCGCGGTCGCCGGGATGGTGGACTGCCCTTCATGCGAAATGTTCACAGCAGACAAGCTCGCAAGATTGAAACGGTACCGGAACTCGTGGGACTCTTTGGAATTCCGTGATAGCGTGGATTTGTCCACGCAAGCACCGGCCCAACATATTACCTCCGATGGGCACACACTCGTTCGAATACTCGCAAACGACGACGTTCAGGCCTATCAATTCTCTTCTGATGCCAGAGGTATTCAGAAATATGCATGGACGGTCGGCTTTGAGGTCCCTACGATCAAGAAGATGAAATGTGCAGTTGACACTGCTCAAAATCTACTGATCTTTGTGGAGAAGAAGGAAACCCCCGGGTATGTCGCGTGCATCGCTGCCAAGAAAGATCGCTGAAGCTCCATTAATGCGTAGTCTTGGGTACACCTCTGGAGATCTGTACGTGTGTTTGCTGTCGACTGGCGAAGCACACCCTCTGGCAGCGTGTCCCATCATTCACATTTCAGAATCTTCTTCGGACAGTAGTATCCTTGTACGGGGTGAAATAGCTGCATGGATGCTCCGAGGTCATGAAAAGTATCTGCAATTGTGGAACTGGAAAAGCGGGCAGCTGGTATGGGTAAGTCAAGTACTGCGGTTGATTTACATACTCCTACTGACCGTATTACAGCACCAACGTTACCTTGAGCTAAAGTCAATGGCCTTCCTGAATGATCGTTACCTCATAATTGCTGATCTCGAAGGACGGTTGGTGGTGCACACATACGATGCCATGGCCACGTCGACCCATGCAGCTCCTCCCGAGGGTGTGCTTAGTCTCAACCTCCCAGAGCGTGAAGCTAGCATGCCATATGATATCATGACCCTCGCCTCGTGTCCTCAGTCGTCTCCTCCCTCGACCCATGTCCCGTTTCATCCGCCATTCGACAGCCCGCTTCTGATGCTTGCGTTTACACTCGACAACAATGAATCCCTGGAAGCAACAGAATTTGCTATGTTCATATCCTGCGCCGCCATCTTGTCCTTGACTCTTCAGGCCCAGTCTGACCCCAGCACCTGCAGCCTGAGCGTGCCTTGGGAAGAATGGGGCCCTGCGAACACACGGCTCGTTGACGCGGACTGGCTACAATCCGAAGAGATGCGCTGTACTGTGCTCGGTTGGAAGGCGTGCGTTTGGCGATGCGATGAACTGGACGAGCCCATCTGGCTGAACTTATTCGACTTCACGCCGCTCGGCGTGCGCCGCGGCGCGCACGACAACCCGGAATTCGTCATGCCGATATCTTGGACCGAGGAGCTGGACCCGGAGTGCCAGACTGTACATTTCCTAACCGGGGAATCGCAATTGGAGAGAACGATTAACCTCTTCGCGGAAGACGTGAAGACTTCGCTGCCGTGTCGTGTGAACAGGATGATCATCGATCCTCCGACTCTGCATGACGATCTCCGCTCGTCGGTGACATTGATGACTGACGGCATCGCTGTTCATGTGTGTATCCAGATATTAATTCGAGAATCATTAAGTGTGCTGAATAATGTGCTTATTGCAGAATCACACGGATGCGAGAGCGTTCATCCTGTGTTGACACCTCAAAAAGACTACGGACCAATTTTGTAGCCACAAGCATGGATTGGAGTATATCTTGGCATAATTCTAAACCTTCATTTTTATATACAATCTCGCTCATGCAGTAGCTCGGCACTTTGTTTTCTTCGTTCTTGTCCCATCGACGTATCCACTTCATTTAGATGCCAGTGAGTAAGAGAATACATCTTTCTTATCTTATACAGACTGCTTCCACATATGAACTTCGTCGGTCACGAAATGGCATCTCAATACAATATCAATTGCAAAGCGAGTGCTGTCGGACGTTCAGTCAGCAGGCGATGTATTCCATTGCAGCGAAGACGGTAGAGACTACGCATTGATACAGGGAGCATGGAGGAGCAAACCCTCAAGAATAATACAAGTTAGTACCGATGGTGGGAGAGAGAAGACAAGACGGCTACACAAGCGCTCTAAGCTAGATGACCACAATTATATGCTACAGCAACGCAAATAAGATCAGAAGTCCAGATGCAGGACCTACTCCTCGGAGAGCGCGGTTCCTCTGGTATTTAAGCCGAACACTGGATGGCAGGCCAAAAGGTCAGTATGCATCACGACCGCGTCATGGAAGGACACGTACAGTTGGCTAGCTGGCGCACGCTCATACCTGCACGGTATTATCGCTAGGTGAGTCAGCAGTTCGTTTGTTGGAGGAGTTTCACTCACGTGCGATCTTCTTGCCGCCGCCATCACCCAGGCTTCCGTCTGCTATGGCCTGCTTGCGTGCCTGCTGGGCAAGCACTCGTTCCTCCACTGTGTCTTTGATCAAAAGCCGGTGCACGAATACCGGGCGCGTCTGTCCCAGTCGGTGGGCGCGATCGAATGCTTGACTTTCGATCGCTTCGCTCCAGCCAAAGTCAAGAGAGATCACACCTTCAGGACGACGTAAGCTCATGAAGAGGACAGGGGACAAGTACACATACGGTTCGCACGAGTAAGATTGAGACCGACGCCGCCGCACTTCAGACTGGAAGGAGGGTGAGCCAGAGTCCAACAACTCTCGGAAGAACGAGCAGTACGCACCTCATCAACATGATCTTAGCTTTATCTTTGGTCATAAACACCCGCACGGCCTGGTCACGCTTGTCCCGTCTCATGTCGCCCTCGAATCTAATAGTACGATCGTGAGTAGCGGAAGAGGCGAACAGCTGAAAAACGCACTTCACATGCAGGAGCCCGTTACTCGTCAAGTAGTCCGATACGAGGTTCAGAGAATGTGTCCACTGCGAGATGACGATCGTCTGTCCGAATATTAAGTCAGTCTGAGCGACGGATAGTGCGCAGGAACACACCTTCTCGTCAGGGTGCTCTTCTGCCCAAGAACGCAGGGCCTCCATCATCCACTGCGCGAACCACGTCAAGCATTGCCGGATCCAAGACAGGGACATTACGCACCTTCATCTTCGTGGATGGCAAGAACTTGAGCCTCGACTTCAACACGTCGGTGTCCCCGTCAGCCTTTATCCCGCAGATAATACTGTCGTCTACATCTGCGTCCGGGGCAGGGACAGCGCGCCGCTTTCCGAGGCGCTTTTCACTCACGCGCTTCACCTTCTTGTCTTCCCCGTCCCCGGCATAGTCGCCCGAGCCATCGTCTCCATTGTCATTGACATCAGGGTCCGTCGCAGACCCGGCATCCCGGCGTTGGCGACGTGCCTTGCCGGCCTTGGGATCGTCCTTGGGAGCAGTGAAAGCGCCCAAAGCCCGACGCATATCTGCGTCAGAGATGCCCGCACTCCCGTCGGAATCCTTGATCCCGAGTTCTGCATTACTGGGCTCGAATGCGCGCCGCTCGAACACCTTCTGCAAGGTAAGGGCGCCACGGCACACGGGGCACGGCCGTTCGTCTTTCTTGAAATCGTTGCCCTCTGGGAGCGCGCGGTCCCAGATCGTTCCTGCGCACGCCAGTCAGCCTCGGAATCAAGACGAACCGCGGCACTTACGCATGCAGCGCTTGCAGTAGACGTGCCCGCATGGGGTCACTACGGGGTCCGTGAGCGCGTCGTAGCAAACGGGGCATTCTTCTATCTCAATAGATGCGTCCTCAGACTAGCGGGGAAGGCCCGATGCGTCAGTCTCTGGTGTCTAGGCGTAGGCTGTGGTGAGTTTTGAACACACCTGGCGCTCAGCTGCGATTCGGTCTAGCGCGATCTGTTTGAACTTGCTTTGCATTTTCGTTACAAACTCAGGCGACACAAGCTTCGCCGCGCGTTTAAGCTCGTCATCTTTGTCGTAGGCTGCGTCTTCGTCGATAGCTGAGGTCTCGACGAAGGCACCGCCGCCCTCTTGGATAAGGCAAGGATGACAGCAGACTTGGCGGAGACGCAGCAAAAGGGTGAGCACTGGAAACACATCAGTAAAGTACTCCACTTTACGATACCGATTGTGCAAACCTTGGGAGTAATTCCTGAGACGAGACATCAGACATGCACACGGATGCAAGAGCAGGATCACTTACTTCAGTACAGTTCCGGTGCGCAAAAATCGGTTGAAAATCGCCTGAGACTTGGCCTGCACCTGTACGCATATAGTGAGCATGCAGTGACGAATCAATAGTAATAGAAGGCTGCACCATCTGGTAGATTTCCCGCTCTTCTGGCGTGAACTCCAGCTCGACCACAATGACTTCCTTGGGGGGCAGGTCAATGAGGCGCCGTCCATCCAACATCTACTCCAACATGAGCACAACGGATCAACACGGCAGGCAAAACACACACCGAGTCCTTCTTCCTGCGCAGCAGTATATCCTCCAGGATCCCCTGCAGCCGACTGGTAGCGACGTTCGCTACACGACAACGTCAGCCGCCGCAAAAGAAGAGCACAAGTCCGGGCGCACTCACGGTTGTTCTTGACATATGCCATCACGTACTTGTTGAAGTGATACCATTCGTCCCAGTGCGGGACCCTCAAGAATCGGATATAACCAAACGCGTCCGATGGGGAGTTGACGATCGGGGTGCTGCGAACAGAGGCAGTGAGTGGGGGGAAAGCACAGGCAGGGGGAGTATACCTACCCGGTCAGGCACCAGCGGTACGTCGATTGAATCTTCGCAGCGGAACGAGAGGCCCCTGGTTAGATTGTGAGTACGGTCGACTGCACCCGAAAAGGCAGAGGATACGCACTCGTGTCCTTATTGCGGATGTTCTGCGCCTCGTCTATGATCGTCCGGTACCACTGTTCCGGAGTCAGCACCACGTTGAAGAAATTGATGATCCATACGAACCTGTATCTGGAACAGCATCCCTTCTAAAAGCCAGGACAATTAATTACGCAGCACAGAAAATATGTGCGTGGTTCACGTACGCTCTTTCTTCTTTGTCTTCTTCGCAGGCTTGTGATCAGACTCGTCGCTTGAACCTGCCGTCTGCTTCTTCTTTGCGATGCGCTTCGCCTTCTTTTCTTCGCCTTCGGCGTCGAAAAACTCCGAAGCCAGTGTCTGCACAGCCCAGTCAACGATTAGCGTTCCGAGCCAGCTTAGACGGTGCTTACCTGGTATGTAGTGAGTACGACATCGTACTGCTGAACTGCCTTGATGCTCTTGGGCCTGCTAGGCCCTGCACGACTCTGTCTCAGCGACTGTAGCGGCTGTTATAGAGCATACAACCCACCGTGATAGATGAGACACTTGAACCCCGCGTTCGTCTTTGTCTCGATCTCAAGTTGCCACTGCGCTAAGAGCGCGACCGGTGCGAGAATCAAGTTCGCCTTACGTTTCGGGTCCTGCGAGCGGTTCAAAACCATCACGGCGATCCTGGTGGGCACGCATCAGTAAGCACTAGGTAGTTAGTTCACAGGACACCATCAGCTCACATCTGGACCGTCTGCGTACATCAACAAAGGCATAGTGAGCAGCAGCGACAAGGAACACATATATCAAGCACGCACCTTCCCGAGGCCCATGTCGTCGGCCAGGCAGCCGCCCTTAAGCTTGCTCTTTTCTTTATCGAGCATCCAGGCGACACCGATAGCCTGGTGCGGCATCAGGGCCACCTCCATTCCCGGAAGCGGCTTGCACAGCCCGGCCATGCCGAGCTTGTCGAGGGCCTTGCCCACCTTGGTGTCGCTCCCATAATTCTCGTTAGTCAGAAATTCGTCGCTTCTGAGTGCCGGGTTAGTACATGCATCAAATTACATGCCAGCCACGTACTTTTCTTTCTTGTGCGAATCTTCGTCGTGAACATCGGGCATGTCGTCGTTCGCGTCGTCGTCTCGTCGTCGTCGTCATCGTCATCACCATCATCGTCGACGACGTTGTCAGCAGTCGGCGCGTCAGGAAGCATCACATTCGACCCCGACGCGACCGGAGCTGCCGCCTCAGGCAGCATCACATTCGACCCCGACGCAACGGGAGCCTGCGCAGTAACGGCCTCCGCAGGCCCCTCCTCCTCCCTCGGATCGGACAGACACGGCGCGACCGGGATCGCCGAGCCGAGTTCCTCCATCGTCTCGCGGAGCTGCTCGATTTCGCCGGGGATGTGCGCAATCCTGGCCTTGTCGGCCTGCATCTTGCGGCGCTTGCGCTTGAGCTTGCGCAGCTCCGACTCGAGCGCGGAGATCTGACCCTGCAGGTCCGACAGCAGCTCGAACACGGTCTCGCCATCCGGCTTGGACGTCGCGCTGGGGCCAGGAGCTTGTTCTGCGGAGTCGTCCGTCCGCGGCCGCTTTGCGGCGCGTGGTATATTCTCGTCGGGCACTGCAGGCGCACCGGCGGGGCGTTTGAGAGGGACTGTGGCGTCGACAGCCTCGGCGGCTTTTCGGAGGTTCAGTGCGGCGCTCCTTGTGAGCAGGCCGGTGGTACCAGCCTGGGGTTCACGATGAGCGGCGCATCACAATTATACGTAGTGGCACAAGAGCTCACCATGTGGCTACCTCCAGCAGGTGCATTGATGGAGGTCATTGATGGTATTGTGGAGATAGAAGAGTGAGTAAAGGGTAAAGCTGTGTGGAGTACGGTGATGATGGTTCGGTGTCAAGAGGGAAGTGCGGCCAACGCGTAGGTGTGGCAGGGTTATAAAGGAAACGTGATCGCGTTGTTGGTGGTTATTGTTGCGCTTGAACGGGGCCACCAGCCACATCCGGGCGCTTGGCTCAATGCTTGCGCCGGCGGTGGGGAGACCTGAACAAGGGCGAATGGACGCGGAGTATACCGATAGGGCGAACAATGGGGGCGTTCAACCAGAGCCGACGGATATCTGGATGACTCTTGTGAGCAAAGTGAGCATTATCGCCACATTTTGTTGATGGGAAGACCCAGATATCCGTTGTGGCCGCTGCGAAACCGCCTTTCTACACGTTCCCTTCACGTGTAGATCACTCTCCGCGTCGTCGGACGTCTTCCAAGCAGGTTCGTACCTCGCTCAATTAGGCTTAATGTTCCTTCTAAGACCGCCTTCCCAACTTCGTGATCCTGTACACAGACCTCGAGGACCACGCTCATGTTGCGCGATGTGTCCAGCTGCAGCACAGTACTCAATGAGACGCCGCGCTGTGAAGACGACTCACTTACTACTCATTCCTCCCAAGTCCAGTAGCAACGACATGCAGACCATGCAGCCTTGCAAGTGGACGTCAAAGGGCTGCAATTCCGCTCACATTCAGCGATCCCCTACATAGGTATAAAATATACATCAAACATGCCGTCAACCAAGAGTGCAGCCGCCGGCCTGTGCGCAGACGTGCAGAACTCATCGGCCACACAGCAACGCAGCGCACTGTCGCGATCGTTAGTGACACATGGGACCTTCCCAGCGCAGCGTCCAGCATCGCTCTAGACGTGCATGAGCGGAAGACCCCCAAAAGGATTCGGCCGAAGCGTGCGTCCGACTCACGCCCCTTCTGGCGTCCAGCTATCCACGCGCTGTCCGCCACACCACAGCCCGGGGCGCCCGCGAATGCCCGATCCTGGGAACGCATCCACTGCACGCTCCCAGCGTGGCAAGATCTGTCCGCGGAGGAGCCCTGTCGAGCTGCCCAACGCGGGATTGAAAACGAGCGTGCCCAACGTATCCGCATCCGCGCTTTCCAACGCAGAATCTGGTTCGGGCGCGTCCGAGTCGGGACCGGACGCAGGGGGGATGTGGATGAGGACGAGCGGCATGGGCGACGAGTGCGCGCGGAGCAGGGTCGCCTTCGTGTACGGCGTGGAGGAGACGAGAAGGCCGACAACGGGGTCCACGCTGTCAACGCTGTCGGCGTGCGTGAGGGGCGTCTGCGTGCGCGCGAGGTAGCGGTAGAGGACGCCCTCGAGCTCGCGCACGTACTTCGGTGACGGCTTGCGCTTCTCGTCCTTGCACTGCGCGAGGACGCGCAGGCGCATGCGGTGCGCGGCGGGCGGCGAGGGGAGCCACCACCAGCCCTGGAGATCGACCCCGCCGTCGTCCTTGCCGCCCACGCGCCGGAGGGACATGGAGAGGTGGGCCTCAAGGAGACGGAGCGAACGCTGTTCGAATGCAGCGCCTTTGTGCGTCATGGAGAGCGGCTGCGGCGCGGTCGAGACATTGCGGCTGCGGGGCCCGTGCCAGCAGACGGTTGGGAAGAACGAGCGTCGTGCTATTCGTGGAAGTAAGTCGTGCGGCTCGCAGGGCGACAACGGCAAGCTGCTCACGAAACCGTCTTAGCATTAATGTACTGCTCGATAGCTCGCTGATACCGCGAGTCCACCGGTCGTAAACTTCGCCTTCGGAACGCGGTGTCGAGTAGCGCGGAGAGGATGCCCGACGCAAGCCCGACGAGCGACTCGGACATCCCGATCGACACGGATCCCAGCGGTCCCCTGGGTCCTCGCCCAGCCTGATCACTCTGGGGATACTCACCGCCAAAAAGTGAAACCTGCCCCGGTCAACGGGCAAGTGGCAGATGTTGTTCATGAGCTATGCATGTGTGGGTACTTACGACGATACTGTACTATGTTACGACCACTGTAACATGTCTAGGATTGAAGTACTCGCTGCTCCCGAATAGACCACGTGACGACGAATTCGTTGGGGTTCCGCAGTGACAGAAATCTGATGCTCGTGGCGACCACGGTGAAGACCAACGGGCTCAACGGCGGAATCATCGCAACTTGAAGGACGCGCACAGTTTAGACATTCTCTAGTCAGTCCAGTACCTGGGTGTAACAGCTCTCCTTGCGCGGAGGATACAACGGTGACATGCCATTCTCGTGACAGGTCACACGTTTCACTTGCACTGAGCCGCAAGTCTTGCGCGTTCTACGCCTGCAACGCAGATGCCGTTCGGCAGTCCTGGACAACATCGCATCGGAAAGCTTGTTGGAGTGCTATGCGTCCACAAATGACGCGTGGGGAGAGTGCGGGGACTGTGTGCCTGCGCTTCCGGGGTCCGTGCCGGCACCCCCGCCCCAACGCAGAACCATATAAAATCCTTCACCGTGGCACCTCGCCCCCTCGCCCTTTCACTCGTAGTTCTGACCATGTCCTCCGTCGTCGAGACACGAGAGGCGTCGCCTCCGGCCAAGACGACCGCCATCACTCCCCCTCTCACCCCGCCCCTGAAATCCAAGAAGATGCCCAAGATACAGAGCGACGATCCGGCGGACCTTAACATCCCCGACAACTACATCGACCACGTCCTCAAGACCCAGAAGCCCCTCCCACCCATCACCTGGCAGAACTTGCACAAGGAGCTCAACTACCTCAGCTTTGCCATCCTCACCATCACCCCCACTATCGCGATCATCGGTCTATTCACCGTCAAGCTTCGCTGGGAGACTGCGCTCTGGAGTATCATCTACTACTACATTACGGGTCTTGGTGAGCTTCACCTACCCCTGTGTCTTGAGTCGTATTCATCTCTCCGCAGGCATCACTGCCGGGTACCACCGGCTATGGGCCCACCGATCATATAACGCGTCCAAGCCTCTGCAGTACTTCCTCGCGATGGCGGGTGCAGGTGCCGTCGAGGGTTCGATTCGATGGTGGTCCCGTGGTCACCGCTCACATCATCGCTATACCGACACCGAGCTCGACCCGTATAACGCGCAGGAGGGCTTCTTCTGGTCGCACATCGGTTGGATGCTGGTCAAGCCGCGTCGCAAGCCCGGCGTCGCAGACGTGAGCGACCTGAGCAAGAACGAGGTGGTGCGGTGGCAGCACCGGCACTATGTCAAGCTCATCCTTATGTTCGGGTTCATCTTCCCGACGATAGTCGCCGGCCTCGGATGGGGCGACTGGACAGGCGGTTACTTTTATGCGGGTGCGGCGCGTCTCTGCTTCGTGCACCATGTGCGTATCTTCGTCCGTCCGTCATCTTCGTTCAGCACTCACGGACTCTGCAGTCCACGTTCTGCGTAAACTCGCTCGCGCATTGGCTAGGCGAGACGCCGTTTGACGACAAGCACTCGCCACGCGATCACGTGATCACTGCACTTGCTACGATCGGGGAGGGCTACCACAATTTCCACCACCAGTTCCCGGGCGACTTCCGGAATGCCATCAAGTGGTACCAGTATGACCCTACAAAGTGGTTCATTTCCGTCATGCAGATGCTCGGACTCGCGAGCCACCTCAAGATGTTCCCTGAGAACGAGGTGCGCAAGGGGCAGCTCACGATGCAGCTCAAGCGCCTGCGCGAGACGCAGCAGGATCTACATTTTGCGCCCGACGCCAATGACCTGCCGGTAGTCAGTTGGGAGAGCTGTGAGTGCTTTTGATATCGGGAGTCATTAATAGCTGCTAACTCGTCATTTTGTGTAGTCCAAGACCAGGCTATGAAGCGGCCGCTCGTGCTCGTCGCGGGCTTCATTCACGACGTGTCAACGTTTATGGACGAGCACCCCGGTGGGCGCCATCTCATCGCAAAGATGATTGGCAAGGACGCGACCACCGCGTTCTTCGGCGGTGTGTACGACCACTCGAACGCGGCGCACAATGTATGTCTTCTAGTCCATTCCAACACCCTCAGTGAACTTACCGTCCTCTTCAGCTCCTGTCGATGATGCGTGTGGGTGTGCTCCTCGGTGGCATGCAGCATGGGCCAGACGACAAGATGATCCCTCCGGGGCAGCGTCTACGCGTCGCGCGGTACTCTGAGATTGGCTCTGGGAATGCGTCGTCGACGGCATGGTCGGACACCGAGGGCATTGCTGGTTGATTGGGATTTTGCATGGATCTATATAGAAGGCGTGTCTCAGACAATGTGTAGACTAAATGCGAAGAAAAGGCTGCGCATTACAGCTAGGCCTGTTATGACATTCTGATGATAACGATCATTTGTTGAGTGTGACAAGTTGCGACATCGCAGGGTACTGGCAGCTGCTACTTCGTCGAAGTACTTGCGTCGGTCGCCCAAGCGTCTATGGAAGGCATCATAGCCTCCGGCGCTCACAATCAGACCTAGCGCTGTAAACCTCTCCACGTCTCCACTTCCTCGTCACTAAAACCTGCAAGTATGCGAATGCGCTCTTCCTCTGGTGCCTGTGCACCATTCATCCTCTAGACCATGTGCTGAACGGCTTGCTAGTTGACCTCGTCTGATTTCTGCTCCCCTCGAAATCATGGAGGCATCTCCGGACGCGGCGCTGCAGGCCGACCCGATGAGCGTCCGCGCACTCAAGGACATCAGCTTTGGCAGTGTGCGTATGGCTACCGAGTCCTCCCGCAAACACACGTCTTGACGTACCTACCAGGTCGCTGGGATGACCGCGAAAGTGTTCGAGCACCCGTTCGATCTCACAAAGGTGCGCCTGCAGGCGCAGGTCCTGGACGCGACCGCGCGCTTCAGCGGGCCGCTCGACTGCCTCGCGCAGACATGGCGCAAGGAGGGCGTCCGCGGGCTGTACAGGGTGCGTCGCGCCATCCGCCGCGCGTGTCGGCCGACTGACGGACTGCGCCGCGCAGGGCCTCCCGGCGCCGATCGTGGGCGCGATGGCAGAAAACGCGTCGCTGTTCTGGACGTATACCGAGCTGCAGAACGCGATCCGCTGGGCCACCGCGCCGCCTGCGTCCCAGGACCTCTCGCTCCGCCAGCTTGCCCTCGCGGGCGCGGGCGCGGGGTCGGTGACGAGCTTCGTCCTGTGCGTGCGCCGCGTTCCATCGCCGCCGCGCACATCCCTGACGCGCCCGCTCCCCCAGCACACCGATAGAGCTCATCAAGTGCAAGATGCAGGTGCAGATGCTAATGGCGCCGGGCCTCGCCGCCCTCCCCCATTCCGCGCGCAAGCTGCCCGGTCCGCTCTCGGTGCTCGCCACGACGGTGCGCACAACCGGCGTGCGGGGACTCTGGCTCGGGCACATGGGCACATTCATCCGCGAGACCGGCGGCGGCGCGGCGTGGTTCTCGTCAAAGGAGGCAGTCGCCGCGGCGCTGCGGCGCGGAGAGCGACGTCCGCCGCACGCGTGGGAGTCGGCGGTCTCGGGCGCGTGCGCTGGTGTCGCGTACAATGTCGCGCTCTTCCCTGCGGACACCGTCAAGAGCGCGATGCAGACGGAGGCGGAGCTGCGTCCCCGCGCGAGCGGCGCGCCGAGGGCGACTTTCTTCAGCGTGTTCGGGGAGATGTATAGGGCAGGCGGCGTGAAGGGGTTGTATGCGGGATGCGGGATCACCGTCGCGAGAGCGATACCAAGTAGTGCCTTGATATTTTTGATCTATGACGGGTTGACGCGGAGGTTTGGCGGGTAACAAAATGTCGAGCGAAAGCGGGGCGTCTCACACTGCTCGGACTACATCTCACATAGAATCTTAGAAGTCGTGCACACTTTTCCCATTAACAAAACGATAGATCCACAGATGGTGCCAGACATGCGCGATCATTTTGAACCGGCACTCTTCTTGCTCTCTGCGAGGACCTTGTCTATCGCACCAAGGTATTTGTCTGTGAGTGATTGGAACTGTACGTCACAGGCCTTTCAATGAGACTCTTTCACTTAATGAATGACATGGACACATACCTCTTCTACCTCGACAGAGTGCTTCGCATATTTGCCCTTCTTGAGACTCGCCTGATGCTGTTTGCGCACATGCATTCTGGCTTCTTCTGCCTGCCGTTGGACATTGGCGACCATTGCTTGTCGCGCCTCCACCGTGGGTCTGCCACACAAAAACGTCAAGTCGTGAGTTGGAAGAGTGCATCCTGCACACCTACTTCGGCATCGGGATTTTGATGGTGCGACTGTCGATCTTCTGCGGCACGACGTGGGGGATCTTCGCATCATATATAGCTTGCTCGACATGTTTCAAGGTCTACTGGACCAGACTTCAGCCGCGACACAGAACAGGAGGGCGGGGGGCGGACAACTCACATGTTCCTCGAACACCGTGATCAGCAGCGTGGTGCCCTCGCGCACGCCCACAGTCGCAATCTCCTCGAGCAGCACGCCCCTCCCATCCGCGCCCTTGTTGTCGGGCAGTGGCACGCGCACGGGCGCGAGAACCGCAGGCGTGACGCGGCCGCTCGCACGCATCTCGAGCCCCGCGACGTCTTTGCGGAACCGCTCAAGCACCGCGCGCATCTTCTCCTCTGCGCGCTTGTGCTCGTCGCCCGCCGCGATGCGTTGAGAGCCTGGGACGAGGTCTGACGTCGAAACGCTCGGGCTGTGTTTTTCTTTAGTATCGCGGCCATTGTCCTTGTCGCGGTTGTGCTTCCGGGAGGCGAACCGGACAGGTAAGAGTATGGCTAAGCTCGTCCGCCATGGTCTTGGAGACGTGTGCAAACGCACGGATGACCGTGCCACGAGAGCGACCAAAGACATCGACGGAGAAGGATTTGTGGTGGCAGCCGGCGTCTCGCACTTTTCCTTCACTGTCAATGTCACGTGGTTATACGCTATTTAGCACAGAGGAACATTTACGAAGAATTTATGTTCGACAGACTCGCAAATATTATAAGACCAAGTAACATCTATGGTATGCATCATGAACATCATTTACTAGCCCTAATAGCTCACGAGCCAGGGGATCGTATCTCAGACATATATCTACTGTGAGGCCCGCTCTACCAGTTCCAATCCTCGTCATCAGTCGAACTCTGAACCTCTGCTGCGCTGACGCTCGGACTCGGACTCGGTCGCGAGGAAAGAGGAGCAGCATCCGGTACGAGGACACCGCCCAGCGCGCTCGCCGCGCCTTCATCGTCATCTTCGAGAAGCGATCGCTGCGGCGAGCTTGAAAGCGGGGACAGCGCGGCGGCGAACGGATTCGATGAGATGGACACGGATGACGGCGAGCCCGTGGTCGCGCCTGGCGCAGCGAGCGCCGCGCGCAGCGACTGCGACACGTCCGAGAGGAGGAGCGACGCGCGCTTCTGGCTCTTCGTGAATCTGCAAGGCGAGTCAGTGTACGACACAGGTATGAGAGTGAGCACGGAAGACGCACGTCTCGCCCTTCTGCAGCTCCTCCCACCGGCGCCCCACGGTGCTCCCGACACTCTCCATCCACGTCGACCCGAGCCCGGGTATCGACGCGGCGGGCGCGAGGCCAGCGGACGCGCCAATGCTTGAGCGCTTGTACTGCCTGCTCGTTGCGGGCGCGGACATCGGGGGAGAGACGGGGCTGGGAGACGCGGGCTCGAGGGAAGACATGAGCGTCTGCACGCTCGGCCGGTCGCGCGACTTGCGGCGGTGCAGCTTCGCCGCGCGCAGCTCGTTGGGGGAGAGTTCCACGCTGCTCTTTGCGCTCTGCTGCACGGCGTGATCTGGAGAGCCCTCGTCGCGCTCGTCGAGCTCGCGCAGTGGTTCGTCGAACGCGAGGGATGATGCGGACGACTGCGACAGACGCACGCTCGACTGGGCTGAGCTGCGTGTGCCGGTGGTGGACACGGAGGACATGCTCTGCGTCGTGGTGTGCCCCAGTGGCGCAGTGGTGCGTGAGATGGGCGCGGACCCCGGGAGCGGTTGGACAGAGCGGGTGAGGATGGTGACAAATCGAGGCCGGCGGCGAGGAGCCGCCCTACCCCGTGTACGCCCTCACGAATGCCGTCCAGCACCACTCCATTCGCCGTGACAGGGGTAGAGGGACCTGCGGGGAGCGAAATGCGATCCATTCCCCGGCTGACGATGCGTTCCCATTTGCGCTTCAGCTGGGAGAGCTCGGCCTCGTGAGTTGCAAGTTGCGAGCGGAGTTCCAGACATTTGGACTCTTTCTGCGCAATAAACTGGAGGAGGTCCGCGTGCCTAAAGGTGCTTGTCAGATCAATTGGGCAAAGTGATGCATGGTAACTAAAACATACTTCTCAGTGAGCGTGAGCGGGGCACGCTCTGCGATAGGGGAGTCTATGGAGCCCGTGCTTCGCCTGTCACCTTTCACGGCTGCTTCGGTGGTCCTTAGACCAAGAGAGTTGCTACGCTGTGGTGTTGAATATGCAGTCGTTGGAGAGCGAATATCCCAATTCGGCGAATGATCGCTGGGGTAGTACGAGATGGACGACTGGCGGCGAGCTTTAGCGGACCGTGCGGTGAGGGGTGGTGTTGAAAGCCCCGAGACGGTGGGCGAAGGACATGAAGATGGCGATGTTATTGGCATGTTGCCGTCGACGAGCTGCAAGGGTCGGGGACCACATAATGATAGCGGCCTGACGGAACGGGACATGGCGAATTACTGTCTTTTAGAGAACGGAATATAGCTGGCCTTCAATAAAGAAGAATAATGACAGGCTATCGTGGGGGTGTCGTACGCATCCGTCTGCAGATGAACGAGCGTCGTCAACGAGTGGTTGTTGTCGGGGAGGGGAGTGGAATGATGAGAGATCGCATGCGGCCTAGATCTCCGCCCATATACGCGAGAAAGGAACACATTCCGCTGTCAAGCTGCACCGTTGCAGCGAGCTGTCGGACTCGTTTCTCTTGAATTTTACTACACAAAACATGTATATTGCAGCGGAGATGCGCAGTCTGTGGTTGGATTGAACGGTCTATTTCATGCCAGAACGGATGCACAACAGAGGCACTACGGTAGGCGCATGAACCGGTACCACCGTACACTAGTGTTTTGCCTCTTTCTCTGCGTCCGCGACAAATTTCTTGATGCTGTTTACCCTGGTCAGTTGTCGACGGCCCGCCCTCGCTATACAGCAGAATTGAAAGCACGTACAATTCTTCCTCCTCGCTAGAAATTCAATGCACACAATAAGCACGGTGGTTAGCACGCAATTCTGAAGAAGCAATGCCCGCGCGCATACCTTGAACTAGCATTGAACTTGACCGCGTCCTTCACCTGCTCCAGCGTTGGCTTTCCCGAATGCGCAGGTGCCTCCTTCTTTCCGCCGGACAAGGACACGGCGAGACCTACTGTGCCCAAGATCGTACCGATAGCAAGGTACTCGTTTTTAATGGCGCGGCCGAGGATGACACTGCAGGCAGAGAGTATCAATTTCCCGCACAGCAAGAGAACAGTCAGTAAGACGCACTAAGACATGGCGGTAGGAGTTTTGGTGTCGAAGCTGTTGGCTGGCGGCGTGACCGGTTCCTGCCGGAAGTTTCCGGGTGTAGTGGGAGGCGCCGGGCGGCGGTAGTGCTGCCTGATTTTGACCGCTATGACCGCGACATGCACTTTTGCTCACGATGAATCCAAGTATCCTTCGCGCGTGATGTTCTGCCATTAATCTCTATCCGCAAGTCGCTCACGATGTTCAATGTGAACAGACCCCGTTTATCCTTATCGAAGCCTCTAAGCATGGGTAAGGTCTTATCTCACTTCAAGACTCTTCGTGCTGCCTGTATCGCCGGTCATCCCAAAGTCCCGAAGGTGAGTGGCCAAGGATGGTTGAAAAGGAGTCCAACGTTCACGCTACGCGTCAACTGAAAAAACCCGCCTAGCTTGCAGTTCTCCTGCCGTAGGATGTTCGACACCGGCAGTCCATGGACTATGCTTAAATGTTTGGTAATGAGAGGAGGAAGACTATTGCAACGCGACGCGCAACTCCCATACACGTGCAGAACACGCTAACCACCTTCTCCAAGTTGACGGGATACTACGGAAATGAAGCGTACAGGCATCGCCAACGTATATGTGTGATAGTTCTTCGTTGTCCACGAACGTTGTGACTCTGGTGCGCTTCTCGTTCTACTTCGAATTGGCAGTTCATCTTTCCTTCACCATCAATCTGACTGTGTTTCATATGAGGAGGCTCCTCTGTCCTGCTGAGCTAGGACAGTTTGTCTCCTGCTTCAAGGGCGATTGAGCAACTTGTATACGTTTTCGCAGCAGTCTCACGACAGATTCATGCCAGGATCCCCCTCCCGCCCCGCTGACATGAGAATATCCAGAGGATGGCATTGCCTGTCTGTTCCGTGTAGCAGCTCCCGGTCGTTCTCCGCGACGATTCCATCCTCGAGCCTTCTCGTCTCGGCCCGCATGTTATCCTGCTGAATTCGGAGAGCGGTCTCTTTCATTACTACACCTGTTTCAATCACTTGCAGGATGGACATCCCGCTGCTCTCAGCTCGATGATCGTCATGGATACCATTTCCCAGGAACACGCTGTCCAGGTGTCCATCTCTGTACACCTTGCGCTTTCATGCTGTCTTGAACACATGTGGCTGGTCACATACGGCGTGGCATATGGCTGATGGTTCACACTACTAGTTCCAGGTGAGCCGCCGTGACATCATTTGAGAGATGCGGCAGATTGACCTGACTTCCCCCTTTTGTCGTTGCGGCCCTATCATTCCGGGGTGAAGGCAAGGCGAAGGCGCCACGAAGCTTGCAATCGCATTAGATCTTATCTGCATCCGTTCATTAGTTCGAGGGTGCAGCTAATCTCCCTTTCTAATCTACACTGAGGATTTTGCGCCCCTCCAGGAACTTACGACATCAAGTGCCAAGGCCTAACTCTACGCCGCCTCGCCGTGAAACGCTAACAGCCGTCCAATCAGTCGCTGCTGCTCTTTGGGAATCTTTCCAACACACGGACAACCTGTGCCGCGTCAATCAGATAAACGGCCGTGCTGCCACTAACGACATCGCGCAGAATCTCCTCGTAATGGTCAGCTACACGCGTCGTCTCTGCTTCGCCAGGCTTCCTTTCACTTTTGCTCTCGCAGACCGCGAGACCCCTTCTCGAGATCCCCATGGCGTGTGCGCAGCTGTGATACGCGTTGGTCACCGGGCCTGGTTCTGGCTAGCGTGGCGAGGTCGAGCAAATGGACGACATCCCACGTGACTTTGACATGAGGCGCGCAGCTTTCGACGGGACCGGAAAGCACAAGATGGCACGCGCAAGTCGTTCCCTTGGGTCGGAGGCGCTTTATTGCCCCGGCCTTCTGATCCGTTGTGTCGTATACAGGTCGCCACACGCTGCTTAAACTCTGCTGTTGACCCCATTACATGACTTCTCCCCCCACTTGACCCACCTGCGTCTACACCTTCCGCGGTCGTCCAGTCCGCAACATGTTCCTCTGTTGCTGCCTTCTTTCCTTGGCATCGCTTTCGTGGGTTGGGACTGCAGTGGGTTATGACTTATTACGAGAGTATTCAGGGCAGACTTTCTTTGATGGATGGGACTTTTACGGCTCTTGGGACAATCTCACGCTAGGTTTGTGCTGTGTTTCTTTCAAACTGTCGGCCAGCATTGATGGCTGGACAGGAAATGCAACGTGGGTGACACAGGAGAATGCCACTTCGCTCGGACTAGCGTACATCAATGAGGCAGGAAACGCCATTATGAAAGTGGACAATACGACGAATGTCGCCGTGGGCGAGATGCGCAACTCCGTGCGGATAACCTCACAAGACTTCTACGACTACGGCAGCGTTTGGATCATCGACCTGCTGCACATTCCGTATGGCTGCTCTGTCTGGCCGGCATTTTGGAGCAAGGGCCCGCTTTGGCCGAATGATGGCGAAATAGGTAGGCGCCTGCGCCGCCATTTTTCTTGACACTATCACTGACGGCACTCCAGACATCATTGAGGCGATAAATCTTATGGGCAACAACCAGATGGCGTTGCACACTACGGAGGGATGCTATCATGCCCCGCCGCCGGACCAGACGGGGTACAACGTGGGCCTAGACTGCGGCACGGGCTCTGGGTGCGTCGTCGGTGTCAGTCAGCCGAACAGCTACGAGAGTGGATTCGCGGCTGCTGGCGGCGGGGTCTACGCTACACAATTTGACGTCTCAGGAATTTAGTGAGAATTCTCTGCCAGCGCCAGCGCCAGTACTGATACCGGCTTCGCAGCATGTGGTTTTGGAGCGTGCGTTCGCCTTTTTCGGTGCAGGCGTTCAGGAAGTACTGACATGAGCCCCATCATTCCGATGTAGCGGCCAGATGTGCCTGAGTCAATATCGCAGGCTAACTCTACCCTCAACATCTCTACCTGGGGCAGTCCCGTGGCGAGCTACCCCACGAGTGCCGCGTGCAATACCAGTGAATACTTCACGGCGCAGCAGCTCATATTTGATATCACCTTGTGCGGAGATTGGTGCGTGCGCGTATACGTGCGGCATGAGTAGCTGGATCCACTGACACGGCCTCAATTGCTGTCTAGGGCGGGCGTCCCCTCTATCTACGCCAACACGGGCTGCTGGAATGCCGGTCCAACGGGTGATTGCGTAAGTGCCCAGTTGCACGTTCGATCCCTTGCTCATTTGTGCCTGCCTGCTCAACAGTACCTGGACAACGTCGTTGGTCCCGGCAGCCCGAAGTATGATGAGGCGTACTTCGAGGTGTCGTACGTGCGCACATACACGACAGGGACTGTCGCCTCGGTCTCCTCGCCCACGTCGACGGCTGCCTCGCAGACGGATCCGCTGCCTGAGAGCACGCAGCGGAATGCGTCCGGCGGGTCACGTACGGGTGTCCGCATGGGATGTGCAGTGCTGCTCGCCGTCTTGGTGGCTTGCGCGCTTGTTTGGTGATAGCGTGCCCTTCGGCGCGGACGCTCTGGGACTTCGCTATGATCCTATACTATACCGGTATACTTCTTGGACTTGGTGTACTAGCCGTTCTTTTTCTTGGTGGCGCTGGGACGTTGTGTGGATCTTTATGTCTCTTGTTATGAACCGACCTAACTCGATCGTTGGGCCTTGTACGGACTAATATTACCTGTTAAAGTTTCGAGAGTTACTCCGTCGCTGTATTTGTGGTCCGGGATGCTCTAACGTACTACTAGTCAGGTTCTTCAATATTATTGACTCACGTCGCGACAATGCGCATGCCTGGTCGTGATGACTTTCTCAAATGCATTTGAAAAATTCATGTGGGGTTTACTGGGTGTTCTGGGTTCAACGCAAGCGGAGGATGCAATCTAATCATGATCGATCCGGGAGAGCTTGTTTTCTCCGCGAAGCTTGCACATATGTGTGCATCGAGCACTGGCCATCTGTGTTCTTGCATTATTCCCCTTAGACCCTCTCTGATGTGTGGATCTACCGAGCCCGTGGCCTAACTTCTGCTATTCGATAGTAATACTGTGCGGACACAAGTTGAATCGGAAGTAAATCGGAAGATTCTCTTCAAAGTGATCTGCCGGCGGTGTTCCAGTCTGCGCTGGTCTGCGGACTCGGGAGTAGACTCGGAGGTGTTTCTGTCATTCATATGGCCTTCCAATTCGTCGAAGGAGGACGTAAACGAGGGGCAGCGGAACAAGGGGTGACGGAATAACTGGAGGCTTTGGTTGTGAACTACACCGACATAGCTGAGGTACGTTATGTGTCAACTACTGAGTAGGATGGGTTCCTGATTGTTGGTTTAGGCCACCATATTGGTGTTAATCATATTTCATTTCATTCCTGTGGTGAATTTTGAGCGGGTTCCGGATGGTTCTTTTTGGGACTGTGGAAGCCGATCGCCCACTCGACCGTCATCATGATGTTCCCTCGGCCACCGCATGCTTGATCCTCGACGCTATGTCTGGGGTGAATTACGTCTGGGTTGTACTATGGATCTCATAGGCGCGTAAACTCGGAACATGCAAGGTATTCCGCGGGATTCAGATCCGCTGGTCGACCGAGTCGTGCCACTCATGCATGCAGGCAACTTCCTGAGAGCCACTTGCTCAGGCTGGACTCGCATCGTTTCCCTGGTTCCAGAAGACACCAGTATGTTCTGCTCTCTTCTTTCTTGTTCGTCCCTCTCCTCGTATGTGCCAGCACTTGCGAGCTCGATGTCCGACGAATCTCGAGAGTTCAGATCTTTGTCCCCGGTTCTACTCAGATTCACTGCTGTTGCCTGGGATGCGAGTGGCTGCGAGGTATTTAGGAGGACCTGCTCTGATAACACATCTACCATTTCCTGCGGCCTCTCCCGAACGCTGTATAGCCAGTACAATGTCTTACGTTTTTGACGCCAGTGAGTTCCTTCATTGATCACAGCAGACCTCATTGTACTGATTTGACTTCCTGCGTTCACAGCTGTTGAAGACACCGGGAGTGCTGAAAGGAAGCTGCCCCAAGAGTTATGCGACAACATCATGGACCACCTCTGGGACGACCCTATCACCCTCAAAGCGTGCAGTCTCGTCTGCTTGGACTGGGTCCCGACGACCCGTATCCACCTCTTCCACACCATCCGCATCTCTCCAGAACGGGCGGCCATCTACGCGGACGTCATCGAGAGCCCCTTCGTCGACTTTACGCCGCACGTCCGCGGGCTTGTCCTCGACCACAGCGATGTCCGCTTCTCCCTGCCCGCGTTCCCGCAGTGGGTGAAGCGCTTCCGGAACATCGAGAGTCTTACCGTGCAGTACAGCGGATTCCACCGCATGGCAGACAGCTACCGCGCGGATCTGGTCGCGTTCTTCCCGAAGCTCAGCGCACTCAAGCTGCACTCCGTCCACTTCGTGCGGTGGCAGCACATGTGGGGGCTTCTAGGCGCGTTCCCCAAGCTGGAGACGCTGCATGTCGTCGACGGCTACGACGGGATGTATCTGCTGCCCGTGTTATTCAGCGCGGGCGCCGTGCCGGCCAGGATGCAGAAGAGTGCGCAGATCAAAGACCTCCTCCTCCAGACGAGGATGTTCTCCGGTCTCATGAATTGGCTGACAAAGAGTCCGTCCGGATTCCGACCCCGCACGCTCGATTTAAAGAAGGTGGACTTCGGCGTGGGCCCGGAGACGATGGACCTGCTGGATGCGGTCGCGCCGTCGCTCGAGACCCTCCGGATTTCGATGACGACTCGTGCGTACCCTCAGGAGATCTACTACGTTTCCGTGTACTCACCGCGCGTTCTGTTGCTTCCAGTGAAATACCTGCTGCGGCATTTTCCCCACCGCCTCTTCTCGTTCCTGCGCAAGAGTCGTCTGCGTACTTTTCATGTCTATGACCTTCCGCTGTTCTTCAATCGGCACGGCGAGATGCCGAAGGCGTCGTATTGGCTGCCACGCATCCTCTCGCGCCTCAATCTCGTGCGCATGGAGAGGCTCGTGCTCACCATCGACTTCGGAACGATGAACTCTCTGGAGGCCATGGGGTGGATGTTCTATGACACACAGTTGACGCGTCTTCAGCAGCAACGGCCGCAGCTGACTACCGCGATCGAGGTTGTTCAGCGGCCGACCTGGGCTCATGCGAGCGTGTCCATGGCGCTGCCTATTGCGGAGAGAATTTTACAGGGCTTGGCGAATGCTCGCAGGGCGGGCATGCGCACGGAGGTGATTCCGGTGTACGAGGCAAAGAGGTCGAAGTTGCGGTCTTGATTGATCCTGGAGAATGTCTGCTGCTGTCTTGGAATTAATATGCATATCATGATGACCCTCGTGGTTGACTTTGTACTTGTACAGACACAAGCTATGTGCACACTATGATTAATACTGCATGCGAATGTAACAGTATGTACTCTCCAAACATGGACATGATATACCCATGTATGGACATTGGTATTTGCCATGTCTCACCGTTGGTGATCGGCGGGCTATATAAGGCAGAACCCCACCTTTGCAGAAGCAGCACAACTTTCCCCCGTACTTTACCCATCGCGTCGCTGCTTGAGACGCGAGCTCGAGAGCTGAACGCAGGGTTTCTGGCACATTTTGCCTCACCGTCACCTCGGAGAATCGATGTCCTTGCTGTTCTTCACATCTTCCGGCCGTTCATGCTGTGACGATATGCTGCCGACACCACTACGGAAGATCCGAAGACAGCCACTGATCATGCCCCGAATTCCGCGAAGGGTAGGATGGTATTTCTGTCAAGCACGCACGTTCAGATCCGTGAGTCGTAAATATTGAATCTGCTCAGGCAGGTACCACTGCCACCGGAGACAAATACACGTACATAGTATCTGCTTTCCTGGAAAGGCAAGGCCGGAGCTAGGCGGGAGTCTAGTGAATGCACAACATCCGGGTGCCTCAATTTCGACAACTGACCGATTCGCCTTGCTTGCACAATTGGCTGGGCTGGCAGAGACAACCCAGGCGTGCATGCAACGTCAAGCTCCCATTGGCATCCGGTCCATCTAGAATTTAGACCAGGTCGCAGCTGCGTTGGTTTCATTTCCTCAATCGACAGTATCGGATCAAGTCTGACCGGCAGCCAATGCGTTCACAGCAGCCTCATTCGCATTTCGTGCGCTTCATTGCAGTGCTCTTCCCAGAAACAGCTGGCATCCCTCGCGGTCTATATCTAGCCGCGTGCCTCGACTCTCTTGCCATCTCTCCTCTCGTTTTTGTGCTGCCTCGACGGCTGCACACGTACGTTCTCTCAGGTGCGAGTGCAAGCAATAGGTCTTAACATTTTTTGCGTGATCGGCCAGATAGGTGAGCCTCTTATGTTTGCCTCCGCGGCGTCTCTCGGCGTACATGACGCGGGTTTCCAGATAACCAGAAATCGGGAGGCCTTATATCTATGCTAGTGCCGCAGCAAACCCACACTCTTGCTCTTGTCGACCTCCTTCACGCTGATCGCTACTTTCTGGCCATATCGCCGTGATGTCGTGGGTAGCTCCCCAACAATATCAGATGTGGCCGGCTATGCCTTCTGCTCCTCAAGGTTGGTCTGGCTCGTGGCCGCCCACTGCCCCGACAAGCTACCCAGGGCCGCCTCCAGCACCACCAGGTGTCAACCCGCAAGCATGGTCATCGGGGCAGTGGCAGTTCAATCCGATGTTTCGTGGCCATGTAGCGAGCGCGCAGAACACTGCCGTTCCTGCATGGGCGCCCCATCCGAGTTGGGGTCCGAACGCTGCGAACGCCGCGGCGGCAAACTACAACCCGTTCAAGCGCACACCGAATCCCGGAAATGATGCGTATTGGGCGACGAAGCTGCTCGAGAACCCACTGGGCCTCGAGAATATGCACATCAGGTGCGTCTACGCCCTCCTCGTGTCGTGTCGCGAGAACGTCATATGATGCTCTGACCAGAGACGACACACCCCAGAAGGAGCGGCAGACGCAGGACACGGCGGACGGCGTGCCGCACACGCCCTGGGTATGGGCACCGCGCCAACTGCGTAAGTCTCCCGAACGCCATGATCCGTCTGACCAGCACCGCGCGCCCGAGCAATCGACCGAGTCGCACCCCCAGTCTCACGCTTCGCACAATGCCCACAACCATCCTTCGGCGCCTGCGCGAGAGGCGTCGTCAGCGGATAACCGACAACAGGAGCCACGGCGGGAGCGCAAGTTATCTGAGCGGGTAGTACCGCCACCTCCGGAGAGAATGCCGCCGATGTCGGCACCCGCTGCGGTCTCGTCTTACTCCACGTTCAACCAACAGCAGCAACAAGCGCAACACCGGAGATCACGAAGTAGAGACGTCTCATCTCGTCATGCTCCTGACTCTCAGCATCAAGTGCGCGACTCCTTCAGTTCCAATAACCATCCAACGTCGTCGGCATCATCATCCGCGTCTGCTGCTGCTGCGGCGGCGGCGTCTCGGACGTCTAGTTCCTCCACCTCTGCTTCCGCTCCACCACCCCAGGGACAAGCTTTCACTTCGAAGCAGCAGCTTCATACTACTTTCTCGACCAACATCGTGCGTACGCCTGGCCACTATCACTCCTGGTCCTCATCCACACCGCCTCGTCGTACAAGTCATGATGACCATGAGCGTTCTCATACACGCACACCGACTCAGTACAGTTCTACTCCTGTCTCAACTCCCCCACGACGCACTAGCTATGACGATCCCGAGCGTACACCCTCTAGTCAACCCGTATCTCCACCCATGCGTGGTCCTATCTATGGTCCGCCCACACCATCTCGCTCGAACAGTATGCCTTCTCGCCATTCGTCATCGGCCTCCATCTCTAGTATCACAGTCAGCACCAGCACAAACCTCGACCCTTCGCTCCCCTTTCTCACTAGTTTCTCTGAGGAACCCGCCGGCCTACTCAGCCCAATCGCCCTCGCGCCTGGTTCCGCAGGATCAAGCCCGAACTCGCGAGAGCTGACGCGTAGCCAGACACATCCTTCCGTATCTGGTTCCAATACACCCACGTTCGCGCCTATCCCGGAGGAGCGCGCGACGCCGCGTCCATCGGCGCAAACCACGCCTGCCGCACATGCGCGTGGTCAGACGTATCCGAACGTCGAGGACCGATCCGCACGTCCATCTCCTTCGCGCGTTTCGCCGCGGACCCACACGGAGATTGCGCCCACTGCACTCGCCCGTAGTCAGACGTTTCCTAACGTCGACGAGCGCTCCACGCGACCATCACCCCCGCGTATATCACCGCGGTCATACAATGAGAGCACGTCCACTACGCTCGCTCGCAGTCAGACATCTCCCAACGTGGACGAGCGCTCCACTCGTCCATCGCCTCCTTCGCGCGTATCGCCAAGGTCACACATGCAGACCACGCCCGCAGCAATATCGCGCAGTCAGACATACCCCATTATCGACGAACGGTCCCAGCGTCCATCGCCTCCCTCACGCGCGTCGCCCGCACGTCCATCTCCCCCCTCGCGCGTGTCGCCCGGGCGACCCAATCCGCTCCCACCACCGCCCATGCCCTCTGCCTATCCCACCGGCTCTGCGAGCGCGAGCGCAAGCGCAAGCGCGTCCGCAGCGGCTTCGGCGCAGGCGTATCGTCGTGTGCGCAAGGGCTACTGGAACCGCCGCGGGGACCACCTCACTTCGGAGTCCGGCGGATGGTATATCGTGTACGCGCCGCGGCGATTCGCGAACCCGTCCGAGCTCGCACAATACCCGGCCGCGACGGAGGGATTTATGGACCACGGCGGGACGCGTGTCAAGTACGACCCCAATGTGCCCGAGCTGCCGCAGTCGCTCCCGCTGCACGGTGAGCCGCCCGAGAAGCCTTACGAATACGTGCGTGGCCCTGCTCCTTTCTTTCGTGCGCCCGTGAGGGCCCTGACGCGCTCTGCAGTTTGTGCAGTATGTATATGTCTGACTGGCCTGCTGGGTGATATGTATTGGGCCGCATTGGTATCTGGGCTGCGGATGTGGACAGTGGTGCTTCGCAAATTGCTCGCAATGTATATTTTGATATTTGCATGCCCCACCAACTGTATTTTTTTATGTTGTTTCAACCAATACACCGTATTCCATCAGACCTGTTGAACACAAGTAATTGGGGCATATATTCCGGCACATCATGCATCAATAATCATACACATCTAAGCACGAGCACCAAGTACACATATACAATACAAGAAGAGTACAACGGCCTGGCTGTAGCCGCGCAATTGAAAAATAACTTGAGCATGGAGGGGAAATTTCAAACAAGATACAGCGGAGGTCGATTTTGTCAGTAGAAAATGGAAGAGACAAGAACAGATCAGAGGCCGATGCCACCGTGGACCGCATGCATGTGGTCGTACACGTCTTCGCTCCTGGTGTACTGCGCGAGACATACCCAGCAGATGTGCGTCATGCAGCGGACGCACGTCATGTGGTTGCAGCCCATCTCGCGCTCGATCGGCGCCTTGCACCCCGGGCAGCTCTTGACGTCGTGCTCGTTCTTCCAGCTCTCGAACAGCCGTGTGTCCTCGGTGTCTCGGTCGGGGCAGTTCTCGGTGTCGTGCGCCTCGCTGTGGCAGTGTGGGCAGATGCGCACGAAGCACGAGGGGCACTGCAGCACGGTGTCGGGCGCGGCGTGGCGGTAGACCTGCGGGCAGTCTGGCGTCGGGCAGTAGTGGAACTCCTTCGGGCGGGCGTGCACGTATGCGAAGAACGCGGCGTGCACGACCGAGTTGAAGTCGTTCGGGGACAGCACCTCCTGGACCGCGCTCAGCGGGATGGAATGCGTGCATTGCGCTTCCGAGCGGGCGAGGCATTTGAGCGGAAAGACCTTCGTGTCGACGGCGGAAAGGAGGTAGTTGGCCAAACACGTCCTGCAGTATGTGTGTCCGCACTTTAGCGTCACAGGCGCGGTGACCTCGTCGAAGCAAACGGGGCATTGCACCTCGGGCCGCTGTCCAGTGGACATCCGTTGCCTCGTCCGTTCCAGCGCATGCAGGGCCATGCCGTGCACCTCGGAATTCCCGGTAACATACAGATCACGCCTCCACACATCGATAGAAACCATATCCGTTCCGAGCTCCTGCTCGAGCCTGAGCATATCGGTCGACATGAAGAGGCTGATTATCTCTTGTTCTATTCTGAAGACGTAAGTCTTTTTCGCCCGCAGCGAGGCAATCTTGTCCAAGAGTGTCTCTCGGACGGCCGCGCGCTTCGGTCCCGGCCCGAAAAGCGCAAGTGTTCGTCTGCGAGAGTCCCGATTGATCAAGACGCCAGGGAAGCTTCTCTGGAGATCCTGCAGATAGGTGATCCCGGCAGCCCTGCCAAAAAACCCGTGCCACAGGATCTCGCCATTCTTCACGAGCTGCTCGCCGCGCAGCAGTCGCTCGAAAGCCGTCTTGATGCGGGTAAGGGACTGCATTTCCTCGGACTGCAGCTTGATCTTGACGACTCGCGAGCCCCGGGAGAGCTGCTTGTTGACCACCGAGATACTGTCGCCCTGTCCATTGTCGTAGACGAACATGCGCAAGAGATGGATGTCGTCCGCCATAGCGTCGTAGACATCGGCAGGGATGGTGTATGTGACCGACTGGATATGGCGCGCATAGAGCTTGTTGTTGCACAGCCTGTAATCGCCGAAACGACGCTGACCCCTGTTGTGCAGGGCCTGACACACCTCCTCTGCGACGCTCGGGAGGGCGAACGTTGCCCATACACGAACCGTCTTTCTGTACGGTGGCGGCAAGACATTGAACGACACCATCTCTCCATACGTTTCCAGCAAACTACGCAATCCGTCAAGCGCGCTGCGGAGGGAGAGGTAATTCGGAGCATCCATCATGGCGCCGTCGTTTTCGCCATATCTTGCGAAGTCCTTTAACTGCATATCGGGCGGGACGCCCTGGAAGCGCACCGTGAACATACTGACCCTAGGAATACTTTCGTGCATGGTCGCAGTGATCCAAGACCCGCGCAGGTCCGTACCGTTGGCCAATCGGATGGCTTCAAGGGCCTGTTCCTTCGTGTCGTAACCAACGTAGCCTGTCCTGAACGGGGCGGGAAACTCTAGCAGAACGTCTCCGTCGCTCAACTGCCCCTTCCCCACCGAGGTCGACTTGAAGGTCGAGAGACGCACGGAGACCGTGCGGCCGAATAAGCGTGCGCCATCCAGAGCAGTGACCGCCTGCGAAGCAGCTTCGGGCTGGGAGAACGAGGCGCGGATCAACATTGTCGCGCCCTTCTTCTTCTGCACATTCTCGGGAAAGTGGACGCTGACGACCTCTCCGAACACCGACAACGCCTCGGTGACCTCGAACGGCTTGACCATGTGGGGGACATTCTCGATGATGATCTGCTGAGACTCGAAGCCCGTCATAAGCTGCTTCACCCCCAGGCCGGGACCGAAGGTCACTTTCGTGCCGTCAAGCACTTTGATTGTTATGGTCTCCGGGGGTTCGCGGCGCGGCGGCGCCTCAGGAAGAACAACGCCGTTGCGGATTCTCTACATGATCGACCAACATCATGAGAACGAATAGTGCCCGCATAAAAAGAACTCACCGCCTCCAACCCGAGCCCCGGAGGAACCAGAGGGACGCCAGCCACACCCGGCTGAGGAACGGACGGACCGGGAGAAGCCTTTGCCTCTAGGGCCTTATGTTTCCCATTGCACTGGCCCACACGACACTGTGCGCAGCCATTCAGAGACTGGGAGGGACCACCGACCGCCGAGTTCTCCAACTGGCGCGGCTCCTAAATAAATTGTGAGAATTTGGACACCCTATACAATGCACAGCTCACATTGAATTCTTCGGCTTTCTGGGGATGCTGACCAGCATTCTCACTATGAGCGAACCTGCAACGTTCCTTGTGGCAGCGTCCGCGAAGCCAATCGATGCAAACCTGGACCTTCCTCTCCGGTACGGAAGGGGCAGACGAGAAGGAGGTGTTCGGTGATTCTCGCACGGGGCTTCCCTGCACACCACGCGGTGTCACGGTCTGTGCACTTGCGACAGAGCCATAGCGACTCACTGTGGTGGGGGAGAGAGTCATGGACTCCGTCGTTTCAGAATGCGTCTGAAACGACGGAGCCCATGAGTATCTGGCCTGATCCGTCGATGCGTTGAGCGAGAATTTTGCGGAGCTCTCCGGGAAAGAACTCTTCGGCGCCGAAGAGGAGGTGGGCTGCGATATGATGGGTACTTTCACGGTTGCGGCACCCGTCCTAACGCCTATCGCATCCGTCGCGTCATTCGAACCAACCGTCAAATCGTCGGCGCTGCAACCGATCCCGCGCAGACGACACAGCATACGTTGACCTAGATGCCCTCCTGCCGCAGCGGCTGCTTCCTCTGCTCGGAAAATCGGTCAATTTGGAAGAGCGGGACTGCAAGATGCGTCGGACACTTGCCTCCCGTTCCTCTCTGTGTCTCTTGCCACCGGGGATGTCCACCCTTCCCGTGCTTCGTGCCATTTCCCGACGACCTAAGTTTCACAACACACAGCGTTGAGTCTCCATCCACACACTCAACAGCAAACGCAGCGCTCAGAGACCTATCATAGCTATCTTGATCCTCCTCCGCCGTCTCACGCGCCGCGTCCGCAGGCGCAGCCTGAGTCGTCGCGTTTTTCTACGAGCAAGCCGTGTCAGATCGCGGACAATCGAACGGCACAACATGCACGGGCTTACCTCCGGGACCTTAGACGAAGCCGGGGCCCGCGTGGCCGTCTATCGAGGAGTCAGAAGTGGCACATGCATATCGGGACCGATCGGCGCACCTCGGGGCCCTTGCTGGCCGCAGCCTTGCCCACCGAGCTTACCTCCGGGACCTTAGACGAAGCCGGCGCCCGCGTGGCCGTCTATCGAAAAGTCAGAGGTTGCACATACATATCGAGACCGATCGGCGCACCTCAGGGCTCTTGCCCACCGCCGGGGCGACCAGTTTCACACCCTTCTATCGAGGAGTCAGCAGTTGCCAGACAGATCGAAACCCATCGGCGTACCTCGGGGGCCTTGCCCGCCGCCTTGGCAGAAGCGCTCGCCACTGCGGGGACAGCGGCCACAGCGCCCTTGCTCGCAGCTGGCGGCGCCGCAGCCGGTGCCTGCTTCCGCTCTTCGGGCGGCGGCGCAGCAGACGACGACGTCTGTGCGCGCCCTTCCGGGGGCGGGTGATAATACTGGCAAGGCCTCCGATGGCACTGCCCCCTCAAGAAATTTCTGCATACTTCTACCTTGGAGGGCGCCGCAGCCGGAACAGACTTTGTGGGCTCAGACGGCTTGGGCTGTACGCCGGCCTGTGCTTTGGCGCCTTCTGCAGGCTTCTGTCCCGCTGGTGGAGCGAGCTCGACGGGCTGGGGGACCCGTCGGTATCGTCACGTATGTCTAAGGATAGAATTCCATACCTTACTGCCTGACGGCTGTGGTTGTGGCGGCGCTGTTGAGGCGCCGGCGGGGGGTGCATCGGGACGTTCGTGGAGGCGATGGCACCTGCTGCCATACGGGCATCGACCAACCGTGTACTTGTAACAGACTTCGTTGCTTTTCTTGGACGCCGAGTTCGGGCGGATGCTATGTGTAGCGGGACGGGTGGTCGCCACCACGGCAGTGCTGGGCGGCGGCACATTTTCATCGTTGCTACTGGGCTCAGGCGCAGCAGCCGGCCTGTTGAGCGGTTGTTGAACAGGAGGGAGGACGTGCGGCTGGTTGAACCGGTCGATGTACACATTATCTGTGGGCTGTGTCTGGCCGAGATTCGAACGGGTCGGCTCTGTGGTTGTGGCCGGCTGGAAACCCGACAGTCAGTGCCCCGCCCCACCCCCACAAGCAGGCGAGTACGGACTATGGATGGCAATGAGGGATGGTTGCGGGAACACTTGTCGCCGTTCTTGCATACCCCCCGAAGGAAATCTCTGCAGTCCTGGGGCGCGGACACATCAGGCGGGCCGTGCTTGGAGATGTCGGCCAGAGGGGATAATGCTCACCTCCCGGCGCACTGGCCGCGGGTTCTCTCTCTGCGGCCCCTTCGCCCCTGTGGCACTGGACTCTCCAGCGTGTACAGCGGACATGGTTTTGCAGTTGTGGTGGTGGTGTTGGCGGTAGTGGTGGTTCGGGTGGATGGGACGAGGTGGGGGGGCGTGGTGGGAGTGGCTTAAGAAGAGAGAGGCCGTGGCCAGAACTAAGGTTAAACTCTAGGACACGAGCGCCAAAGTGAGGCTCACATATGTCGCGGCGGTTGAAAGAGCCTCGGAGCTGCTGCCGGGTCCATTGTTCTTTTGCGCGGCGCCTGCACCAAGCCCCGCCGCTTGGTACCACTTTTGCCACTGGTTTCCCCTCTGCCCCGGTCTTTGAGCTCGCTGCCTTGCTCCGTGCGCCCGCATTTAAATTTCTGGCGGTGGTCTTTGCGGCGGTGCGCGACATGGCTTGGTGGTCGAGTGTGGTGGTCAGCAAGGTGGACTGGTGGGCGCAGGTGGCCGAAGTGGTGGTCGGGCGTGGAAGAGAAAGGGCGTACACGCGTCCGAATCCGATGTCTAGGGCTGATCGGTCCTATCCGACCCCAGCGCTTTGTAATCTCGATAGTCACCTCCGGCTCCGACACAGTCTAGCCTCTTTATCTCCGTCCGCCGATCCCAACCCCCGTTTGCAGCTTTGCGATATCGAGAACGAGATCGACTGATTGTAATAAAAATACTACAGGCAATGATACGATACAGAGAGCGAGCGCGACGATCCACGACAAGGATGGCGTAATTGCTACAATGGGGACGAAAGCGAATGATACATGATGTGAGGCAGATGAGACGCCTTCCGGGTGCGACGTGTAAGGAGACGGCGATGGCGAGAAACCTTGATTCGAGAGCGTGCAGCACCAGCTGAGAGAGCTTCAGAGCAGCGAGTCGGGTTTGCAGAGCCTGTCAGGAATGCGCGAGGTCCGCGGTCGGCGTCGGCCAGTATCACCGCTCGGCGTCACGAGAGGCAGAACATCCAGATCTACCGAGGGACACGTAGGTTCGCAGTCCCGACGCCGTGAGAAGCTGCAGGCACGCAACCCGTCAGGAGCGCACGCAGCCTCACGCGTACCTGCGAACCACCGCTTCGTCGACAGGACGAAAAACACGACGCTCTGCAGAGCGACCATCAGCACATCCTCCGGAAATCGCGCCATACCAAGACGCACCATGACCGACGACATGCTCGCCTGCACCACCCACGCCACAACCCGCACGCACACCCCCAGCGCACGCACGACAGGCAGACAAAATACCCACTCCGCACATGCAGGGTCCACTGCGTCCCCAACACATACTAGATCTTCAGTGCACTCGCGGAACCCGCGCAACGCCCACACGCACCTCGCAATACGAACTCCAGCAGCCACCCTGCCCCTGCCCTAGCCCACGTCGCCCATTCCCCGGGCCCGTGTGCGCCGGCGAGCAGCCCCGCGCGCACCGCGGCCGCCGTTCCATTGATGCGTGTCATCTCCATGTGCACAGTGTCCGCTAGGTTCGCGAGCGCGTCTCCCAGCAAATCTGCGGACGCAGATGCTTCGAGCTGGCGCGCGTGCGCGCGGTCCGCAGCGGATATGTGCGCATCGAGGTGCGCGGTGGCCTCGGATGCGGTAGAGGCCAGGTGAGCAATGGTCTACATAGTCTGTTGTCAGGGCGGAACGGAGTGGAGAGACGGGACTAACCTGGTGCATTGCGGTGAAGTCGGAACCGATGAGGGCGAGGTGTGCGTGCGTTGTGTCCTGTGTATTCAGAGAGGCCGGTGATGTCGACAGACAATGCGGCCGTGAGGACGTATGAGACGCACCACGGCATCGAGCACCCCTCGGTGTTGGTTGAGTGCAAGACTGAACACACTGTCCAGTTGGGAAAGAAGAGAGTTTTCGAGCGGAGGAAGGAGTGCATCAAGCGACTTGGCGTGCTGCTTAGACCCTGGTCAGAGCTGTCTGCATGTATAGGCAGAAAAGTCTGGACTTGCACGTTCAATGACAGACTCGATGGCGGAGTCAATCTACACAAGTCTATTTCAGTACACGGCAAGGCTCAGAACCTGACGAACCTTGAAAAGGGTTTGCAGTTTCTGCTCTTCACTACGCATATAGGCAGCATCGGCGGCGTTCTGCAGCGCATCCAGAGCCTGTACCCCAAGTCAGTCAATCTGCTGCGAAACAAGTTAGCCAAGACAGATACTTGTTCGAGGCCGCGGTGCATTTTGCTCTCTAGCATGTCTGAGACGGACTCGATCACCGTCGCGGAAGAACGGAGGTCGACGAGGGTGCTCCACATGTCCTGGCAACAGATTCAATAGAACGAACGAATAGGGAAGGATGAAGCCATCAAAGCTAACCTGCACAAGTCTCTCGGATTCCTGCTGACTCCCTTGCAGCTTCTTTTCGCGGTCCGTGAGAAACCTGAGCAGCGCCAGCTTCTCGACAGTGGCGTTCTTGTAGATGTCTCTGGCTGTATCTGGTATCATGCACAGTCATGGTCATGATCCTATCCTACAAATGGTCGGGACGGCAACACACCAATGTCGTTCCACCGTCTGAATGCATAGCATAGTTGCGCTGTTGCATATGAAATAGTGCACTTCGGAAGGCATGAAAGCGAGAGAGACGTACGGACTTCTCGGAGGTACCCCGAGTAGCTTGACCAATGCTGCGTGCTCCTCGACAGTGCTCTTGAGATGGCGCATATAACCATCAACTCACGCCGTCGCACAAACAAAAACGGAAGCACTCTACACAGCTGCTGAGAGGTTCCGCAGCAAGCCCATTGGGCGGATCCGAATCGGGGAGAAACGCAGCGCATTCAAGCGGGGTAGAGTAGTGTTTGGCGGTCGCGAGTTCGCAGAGCGTCATGGATATAGCAGCTGCCGCATGACATCGGTGACACGCTTCAGATGCAGCCCCGACAGAGTCTCACCTCTGACCCGTTCGTCCTCGTCGATGTCCAGCTCCCCACACCGCGTCCGAATGAGACCGGCGGCACGTCGGAAACAGTCAGGTCTACGTGTGTATGATTCAAGCCCCTCTGTCGCGATTACGGCGCGTCAGTAGACGCAGCCAGTCAAGAGATGTCATGCGCGAATGATGTTTACTCACCGACATCCCGTATAACCATTGCAATTTCGTCTGGGCCGAGGTAGTCTACTGCGCATACAGTCAACGTACGTGATGGACGGGAGAATATCGGTTACTAACCTTGTGGTGGACCGTTGGATGGAGGCACTCTTGCGTTCATAGAGGGCCGGGGGGAAGCCCACGAGAATGCACGAGCAGATGAGGCGGAAAGACTGAGCAAAACGACCCGGAACAGGAGGTGCATCCCCAACATCAGTACAAGCATTCAAGCTTCAAGTATGCATCCAGGCAAAATCACTGCCGTGGTGAGTGTCGCAGAAGTCAAGCCGCCTGAATTTGGGACCGTGGCGCGTCCGAGTCGGGTTCATCGCCGCCGCCGCCGCGGGTCTGTCTGCCACCGCCATTCCACTTAATATTCCTGTCCCTGCTGCAATTCAGAGGCGCACAGGAGTCTTACTCAAAAAAGACACGCATACATCCTCTCACAGAGATCTTCAAGCCATAGACATGCTCGTCGTGCACCACCTAAACGACTCCCGGTCTCAGCGTGTCTTGTGGCTCTTGGTAAGTAAATATCATCGTGCTCGAGGACTTAGAGTCCTTGCGGACAGTTGCGTTGAGAACGTATCCCAGTCCTGATGCCTTCTGAACAGGAAGAACTCCATGTGGATTACGAGATCAAAAAGTATCAGCGCACCGAATCACACACAGCGCCACCGGAGCTCAAGGCAGTCCATCCGCTGGGCACCGCTCCTGTGATCGTCGACGGCGACATCACCTTGGCCGAGAGCGGTGCCATCATCCGTGCGTGATTTTTTCGTCCGGCGGCCCTGTGCGAGGCGTCTGTTCCATGTTACGTATCTACAACACAACATGGTATCTTCTTAGTGTAGTCGAGGGAGGGGCCTCACCAATGTTATGTGCTGACAATACATCTGCCCAGAATACCTTCTCGACAAGTATGGACAGGGCAGAGGCCAACCTCCCCAGTCGGGCAAGATAGACGATTTGTTTTGTAAGTCCCCACTTCGACGCTGCGAGCCTCTCATTTGGTGGTCTGATACCCCGTCTAGTCACCCACTATGCCGAGGGCACCTTAATGCCACTCATCGTGAACCGCTTCATCTTCACAATCCTGCCTGAGCGCGCGCCTTTCTTCCTCCGTCCTCTCCTGCAGCCGCTCTTCGCCCAGCTCGACGGCTGGGCACTCGCCCCGCGTTTCAAACGGCACGCACAATTCGTGCGCCCTCTCACCCCCTTCCGCTGACCATCCCTGAGACTCGACACCTGCAGATCGAAGCCCATCTCGCCAAAGCCGACGGGTGGTTCGCCGGCGGGGACAGCCCGACAGCCGCAGACTACATGATGCAAATCGCGCTCGACTTCTGGGCGGCCGGCCGTGCGGAGGAGCTCGGCGAGCACACGCTCGTATACATCCAGCGCGTCCACGACCGGTGCGTGTTCCCCCCCGCTGCGCTGGGTCGCTGACATACTGGGCACGCATCGTTCTCCGTGCACACCAGGCCTGCGTTTCAACGCGTGAGTGCTTCTTGCGTCGCGCGTGCGGTGGCGTGTAGGGCTCACACGACGTCTCGCTGCAGGCCATCGAGAAGGGCGGGAAGTACTCGTACGCCTGACTGCGCTCGAGGGGTCGCGACGGTGCGGCTACTTACCGCATGGACGATCCCTGTACATGCTGTGCGATCAGTTCCATCACGTATCACCTCCGGGCATTCGCTGCCTCCGTGTCTCCTTCGCGTGTACTTCCCGGTAGTCGTGTCTTGTCTATGCCCGGACTTTTCTTGTAGCGATCACAGTGTACGTGATTAACAGCCGCTTTACTGCACGGCATGTAATTGAAGAAGAATAGATTACCTCGAGCCCCCTCGAATTGATCGTGGCGGTGATGAGTACGTGGTTGATTTTTGCACTGCTGCTCACACAAGACGGCCATCATATGGAGTAGATTATAATATTTGAGCATCTGGAGATACTACAATTAACTTAGATTGTCCATGGACCGAGCGTCGCCCCGTCATCCAGGTATTGAGCGAGCGAAGCATGAACCGGGTTACACAGCGCACATGCATAGAATATACGTTCCGTTCATGCGAAGAGGGAAAAGGTCTCTATGGATACAGATATAGCGGACAAGACAGACAGGTTCGGGAGCTGGCACAAGAGCGAGGCGTACTTGATACACGACGAAGCAGAGCCAAGGAGCGGAGCGCGAAAGAGAAGATGCTCTATGCAGTAAGGTATTGCAGGGGAAAGCACGAAGAGACAGAGAATTAGGGGGAGCAGAAATAGATGTATGACACAGTGGAAACTCGAAAGCAGGAAGCAAGAAGCGATGTAGAGACGGGGCCGGAGCGGCAGCAGGAGGCGCGTGTCCTGTGCAGACTCGCAGAGTTCACGGACGGTACTTTTGGTGTAGAAGTCAGCGGCCGTCGCTGCGATTTTTTCGGGCGTTCGTCGCGCCGGACGCAAGCTTCGCCTCCCAGAGCGTGGCGCCCTCGCCCTCGACCCACCCACCGGTTGCGATGTCGCGCTCGAAGTCGCCGTCGCGGTAGCCGTAGCGGCGCTTCAGGAGCTCGAGCAGCGGGTTCCGTAGCGCGGGGTCCATACGCACGTTCTCGCCAGGGTGGTAGCTGCCGACATTGTGGCGTGCGAGGCTCTCCTCGAACAGCGCTTGCTCGTAGGTGCACCCGCAGTTGAGATACCCTGCGGGCGCCATGCGCGGTGGGTACGCGCGGCGCTCGCGACGCGAGTCGTGCCATGCGCAGAGCGCGTTGCCTGCACGGTTCGGGGAGCACCAAATTTTGACGCGCGCATCTGTGCGCGCCTTCCAGTCTGCCTGGAAGACAGGAGATAAAGAAGGTAGCGTTGGCGTGGGGAGTGGGGAGGGAAGGGAGCTAGTTGAGGCAGTGCTGTGCGCCAGCTCATGCTCGAGCTCCTTGACGCGCCGTCTCGCAGAGTCATAGTGCGTTTCGAGCTCGCGCACTTTGAACTGGAGGCGCTGCACTTCATCGTCGACTGAGCGGGACGACCGGCTAATAGGGACGGACGCTGATGCCGAGGCGTTCGATAGCGGCGGGTGCGAGGGCATGCCCGGAGGTGACTGCATCAAGGGCTGTCTTTGTTGATGGAATGGGAACGGTTCCGGGTACGCTGAGGACATCCCAGCTTGGGGTGAAATAGGCTCGGTCGTAGAGTATGGCGGCATATTATAAGGAGAATACATAGAAAACGCGCCAGAAGGACTTGCTGACGTGATAGGCGTCGGCGGCGTGCTGAGATAGGATGCCATTTCGGTGTCGCCGGAGAGATAGTCCTCCTGAGGGATCACATGGGATGGCGTCCATGCCATGCCAGAGGGTGAAGTGGAGGGAGCGTTTGGGTGAGAGATGTGCGTCTCGCCCATGGCGCCAGAGAGGCTAGAAGTCGGGCTGGACGAGGGAGGCCTCACGATCCCGCGATCAGCGAAACGGCGGTACTGGCTCGTCTGCTGCAGATGAGAAAGATTAGTACGTCATACCCTATGCTCAAGATCACGAGAGCGTACATGGGTGTATCCGAGCTCGTATAATGGTAGTGACAGCTGCTGCTGTTCACCAGCTCTTCTGTGGCCCGCTGCATGTGCGGCAGCGGAAAACTGCTCCTGACCTGGAGTGCCCTCGCTCTTGATGCCTTCGGGGTTCCAGGATCCGTATGGGGGCTGGGCCATTTTAGCGGATTCTGATGCACGACTTGAATGAAGTGAGCGTCGAGCGCCTGGGGATGAGCGGAGTGGAAGAATAGAACAATGCTACTCTAGGGCGCTCGCTAAGGATAAAGAACCCGAAAGGAAGGTGGCCGAGGATGGACAGGAGGAAGAGGTGGTGGCAGGAGAAGAGGTGCCAACTCGAGTGAGCTTGACTGAATCTCGCCAATGAGGGATTGCATCGGCGGGGTGGGTACTTAAGTATGAAACACCGTAGCAGTCGATGGGCAGTGCATCTGCCCGTGGGTCACGGTGGGTAGAGGCCACGGAGAGGACGGCTTGCTACCCGGTCAGATGCGAGTTGCGCTGGATAGTAGATGATCATAGTCGCGAGGGACCGCGATCCTTCCGAATTGACGGTGCGTAGTAGAGTACTGCCTGCATGGACGAAATCGGAGAGGCGCTCGAATCGCCTACCATTCCGGCCCTCAAGGCGGAGCCGGCAGCGGAGCAGCTGGCGAGGGAACCAAATCAGCTGTTGACATGCGACAACGACGATGGAGGAAAGACTGTGCGACGTACGGTGATCGTCATCACTAGGGCCCCGCACCGCCTCCAACAAATACGCAGTGCAGGCGGTAGCCTCGATGGGGGCATCATATCATGTGTTATGTGTTGCCTGAAGGCTACATTCAATGCATGGTCAAATAGATAGTCAAGCCACGGACACGGGCATTGCAACCATCCCAAGGTGGGCCGGAGGATCGACGTCGGAGTGCCAGCGCCGCGGGTGGCGCGACATATCATGTCATCACGTGACCGAGATTCGGTGTGAGTCGAAACATGTCTTCCCTGTGAAACATGTCTGTACATTGGCACCCGCACGCGTCTTTTCTGCGGAGCTTCTCTACACGCAGGATGCAAATGCGATCGGTAG